>JAGDQP010008766.1:0-61717 GCA_022664845.1 Lepisma saccharinum | reverse complement strand
CGAAACAGCGAATATTTCAATATAGGTTCTGACTCCTACATTTAATGTCCAAGAAGATGATAAGTCACGGGAAAAAGTATTACGGGAACAAGCATATAGTTTTTTCCTTTTTTAAATTTAGCTCATAGATAGACACCCATACCTTGAACCTGTCACTTCCAGTCCCTTGGACATATCAATGCTTAGGCATAGGTGAGTGCCTGGCCCATACATATCAGGCAAATTAAAAAAAGAAAACTAAATGTCATGTTCCCGAAATACCATTTTGGGTGACTTTACGTCGAAGGATATTATTGTCTCTTAGATACGCGAGGGACTTTGGACCCCACAGCACATGTTTGGTCATTAAATAAAAGTTAAATAACTGAATAGAGAGTACGCAATAAATATAGGGCCTACACAGTAGAAAGGGAGGTATATTGCCACTACATTACAGCATTATTCATACCTGGAAAATTTCAATTTCAATATATTTATATGTCAATGTCCGCCTTCGGAAGATGCCAGAATTATTGTTAACTTTCCAATTACATTTTAATTTTCTGCTACTACTATCCTTTTGATCCTTATAGCGTAAAAATATAAGATTGTGCAGTGCAACGTACACCTTTCTCTACTGTTCAAGTTTATTTTTATTTTATGGGAATATATATCAGAAATATTTCCTGTATTTTTTTCATGATGCCAAGGATTCTAATCACGGGAAAAGTCTCGGCATATTTCTAATTATCCACGAAAATTCCCGGAATATTATGAATTAAAATTCAATAATCATGGAATATTCTTATTGCGAGTAACTCATTTTAAGAGCAAATCATAGTAGCGTGTAAGCGAGTGTGTGCTTTTTATATGCTACATATATAGGGTGAATCACGAAATCCGTAACAGGGCTTTAACTCAGCTTCTAGTGCACAAAAATCTTTGAAAAAAAAAATGTTCATACCAAAGTACATGTGCCGAATCACGTCGTGATACATCTGGAATCAGGGACGTCTCGGGAATACCTCTACGGGGGGCAACTTCAAAATTTTAAATGGCAACAGGAGTTGAATTTGACTCCATTGAAACAATCACTAAATTTTGAACAACTTTTAGAGGAAACACGTTTCCATATATCTTACCGTTCAGCAGCAAGAAGACCTAATTGGTGGTCGAAATTACCATAGTGTAGAGGGCGTTGGGGACTTTTGGATACTGTAAGTAATAAAGAATAGCAAATAAAGATGTCAAACTACAGCGAAATACGAAATGGCATATACGGAATCAGAGGGGGAAAATTGAAGAAAACAGGGGCGTCCCGGGAATACTGTTACGATTGGGGGGAAGCTTCAAAATTTAAAATAGAAACAATGGTTGATTTTGCTATCTTTGAAACAAACATGAAATTTTGAACAACTTTCAGAGGAAACCTTTTTAAAACCCTTCAGTTACAAGAGCTGCTTGGTAAGTTAACTGTTGACCTACACATTAAATTAACTCTTGTAATTGCCAAAGGTTACGAGACAAAATTTCATGTTTGTTTCAAACAAAGCGAAATCAACCATTGTTTTTATTTAAAATTTTGAAGTTACCCTCCTTCCTCTTATAACAGTATTCCCTAGACGTCCCTGCTTTTTCAATTTTCACCCTTTGATTCCGTATATCCCATTTAGTATTTCAGTTTAGTTTGGAAACTTTATTTGCTATTCTTTTTTAGTTACAGCCTAGTTGGTAGCGCGCTCGACTTCAGTGCGGGTTCTATTCCCGGTCGGGGCTCAAATTTTCGGTGTTGACCCAGCATCGTGAAGACAATTGGGGAGCTCCTGTGAATAAAAGATAGTAGTGATCACAGTTGAGAGCTTCGGCGTTCCTCTCCCAACACGTCTGGTCTGCGAGGATGCAGTAGACCAACTCCTCCCTCCTTGAGAGGCCTCATCCTGTTGTGGATTGAATATGGCTGTGAGTTATATATATATATATATATATATATATATATATATATATATATATATAAATTCTTCTTTATGCGTATTTTCGAGAAACAAATGAAATGGATACGTCCATGTAACACCGACGTAGATGACTGATATAGACTATGTAGAAAATGTATCATGTAGTTAAAAAATTGGCGTCTGTGGGTAAGGTTCGAACCAACTTCTTCAGCCTTATGGACAAAAAGAAAGAAAAAGAGAATGAACACGACGCTACAACCAAGGCTACGAATCATTATGGTAGAACAAGCTTCGAGATAAACTCTTGTTCAAATGTAAACAAATATATAAAGCGCCTTTTTGTTTAACTTTCCGTGTTTCATTTATCTATGATCTAATCTTCCATTTAATGCTATTTCCCTAGATTCTATACACATCAAAACTATATCCTATAATTTGGTAAAATTTTTAAAAAGGGAATTTAACGTCCCAAGTGAGAATAAGCAACACTTCATCGCTACTGATTACGAACGTGCTGATATCTCTGTAATAAATTTATTTTATGATCAATAATAGTGAAAGAATAACTTTCTTCAATTTATTTAACCCCATAGAATGCTTGTCAGTAGAGGCTAGTATATTTTCTTAAAATGTATTTATTGTTGTTAGGTATCTTAGGCTCAGACCGGAGAAGTTAGCAGCTGTAGAGACTGGTGTAACTAGTAAATCAATATTTGAAAACAGGAGCGCGGATACTCATGTTTTGCGACGTTACCACATAATTCATATCAGAACTTAGTTTTTTTTTAGAGACCAACAAGATCGTTTTATAAAAATTATAATAAATAACAAATAAATAGATTACGATAAAAAAAATTGAGTCTGTTTTGTACAGGAACTTATCTGTTGATGAATGGCTCAATCCTAACACGTTTCTTACAGTGGAAAACATTTAATTTTGTAATTTAGGCTTTTGAAAGAGACTGCTCATTTTATCATTGACTGAGTGTACATGTATTGAAATTTCCTGAGAAAATCAGGGTTTTTGTAGTAATCAGTCAATGCGCTATCTTCTGTTAGAAAATTTGGGTTTAACTTTTCATCAGAAAATTCTTTGTAAAGATTTTACCTCATGAATTGCACTGGATTTTGAAATAGAGAAGTAGCTCAAAGTACTCTGAGTCATTAAATTCACCTACCGCTATAACATTCATTTATCCAGAATACCGTTCGATCATAACTGAATATTTTGATGACTTCTTCCATAACATGAGTGAGACAAGTATTAGTAATTCTTGTAAACCTAATTAAAGAATGTAATTTGAATTGAGTTTCTGACTATTATTGTATTCATATTTAATGTGAACTTATATATTCAGAATCCAATTTGAACACACTCTTCTTAGAATAGATTTGCCTTCTTCCCTTAATTGGGACACTTGTTAATAAGTAAGAAAGACTGCATTAAGAGACAACAAAGGAATTAAATAAGTTGGAAACTTCAAATAAAGTAAATTACATTTACTTCTCACTACTAATTAAAGCTAGTGAAAAACATTAGAAGAGGTCCGGCTTTCAAGTCTAACCTTGAACCAAATTCCTCTTAAATTATTTAATTTCCACAGGGAACTGAATATATTTTAACACCTTAGAATAAAAAATAGACTTTGAATACAAAACTTGCAGACGTGTTTGCTAAGTAATAGAGTTTTAATGTACAGAAGTACCATTTGACATTAGTACGCTAAAGTCAAAATGCTATAATAATCAGCGAAAAGCTGTGTCAGCTGCGTGAAATGGCAGCTTATGTTATTTAGAAACTGTACCTGGAACGTCGCTTGCTGCTCCTGCCATCTCCTCACCACTATTTATTTAGTATCATTACGATCGTAATTATTTCTCTAATCTCAAATTTTCCTTATTTCTGCTACACGGACCTTCAAATGATTGAAAGCTTTAGCAACTATTCCAATCTAGAGAAGAGGCACATCAGGCCGTAGTAATTCTCCCAGAAACTCCAACTGTAGTTAGATATTATTTTCCACTAAATATTACAAATCTGTAGTAACATCCTGTTAATACGCCTACTTGTATATGTAGATAAAATAACTTGATATCACAAATGTGGATTTAAAAGAAATACATGCGAGTTAGAAGAAATATCGCCTGGAGGCAAATATTACAGATAAATGGGAATACAACAGTACAATTTTGCAGTTACTGAATAATTTATATAAGCGTATAATTATAATAATAAGGGAAAAGTGCATAAAGAGCCAAGTACGACTTGGAATGAGGGAGAAAAGATTCAGCTAGTGATGATATGTCTCAGCGACACAATAATTCAAATATACTGTATCTAAAAATAATGGTTCACTTTTCAGATTCGAAACGCTTACGAATTAGGTAATGCCTTGTCTCCACTGCAAAGTAGCACCGTTCCATTACTAGAAGCTTGTGATGATATAAGGTTCAGAAGCGTAGGGATATCAAAATAAGCCGAAACACAGATGAAGAAGGAAGCAGAAATATAACAATTAAAAATGACATCAGAGAGAAAATAAGAAAGTGTAAACATTGGATGTTCAAGTGCGCCATGTTCAAAGGCCAGAAAATGAAAATTACAATACCTGGTTTATCAAATTAGACGTCGTCTGCAGCTACACACGTTTACCAAAGCTCAGCCAACAATTGGATTCCGTGGTGAACGAATTCGGAAGTGTGCGATGCAAAAACTTTCTTCTTATATGGACCAGTCTAGTAACTTTAGACTTCGGTCCGTCACGATTCGCCTTTAGCTGTTAAAATCCACACCCATGCCTCTGGCAGGACTCGCACTAGTGACATTCGAGCCGATGACCTACCGCCGCAGACCGCTCGGCCACCCAGCCGGCAAGTGTGCGCAACAACTACATGTTGCACCGCCCGACAATTAGAGGTCTTCCATGCCAAGAAGTGATCGGGACCCCGGAAGAGGTGGTAATCAAAGAGAGAGAGATAGTCGGAGCAATACGGCGGCTGAGGAAGGGTATCGTACTGAAACTCGTGAAGTGCCTGAACCGTTAATTTCGAAACATGTCGGCAGGAATTGCCTTGCAATATGAGGACACTGTCTGTTGACCGTTGCTGAATGCTTATGGACAATTTTACAATACATTTCATGAAGTTCAGTACTGTAACGATTTGCAGTGATGATTTCACAGCGCCTGAGAAAGACATAATGTATCACTCCCACTATGGACAACCATACGAACAACAATACCTTGCGTGGGTGACGATGTTTTTCAGGACGTTGAGCAAGATCCAAAACATTGTTCTGACTGTTTATGGTTCTCTTAGTAGATCCACTTTCCATCTGAAGTGACAACCCGGTGCAGGATACCATCCCGCTTATTCTTTATATTTAGAGAACAACACAGCTCCAGATGCCGGTTTTGTTAGCTGGCTCCAACTAATGTAGCACACATGAGTCCAACCTTTACTATAGCGATCGCACGAATCAACCGACTGACAGTGCATGATGTATGCTTAGCTCCTCTGCAAAGGCAGGAACACTCTCTCCAAGGGTCGGCTTACACGGTTTCGCTGAGCAGCTCAACCGAGCATAATTTTGGTTCGTATCCACTGGGTTAAATTGAAGACCTGCATTTTTGCAGGAGGAACTGAAAACAGTCGAAGGTCTTGGTATATTATTTTATTCAGCTGAAATTAGGTTGTATTAGAAACCGGTTTTGAGTTGGGATTAGCATGTAATATTTATGTCAGTGGATAGCACCTTGAACATAGATACCGAGTGCACTTTGCAATTCAGGTCTTCATTCTTCATTCATGTCACCAAATGCAATGGTAATGTATTTTGCGGTTTGCTGTGCAGAATACCAGTTGGAATTTATAAAGAAAAATAACTCACAATTATGTGTTCCCCATGGCACATTTCATACGACCCTGCTCAACAACACACTATTTCCTGACTGTCTGGGAATCCCAGCATGTTTGATGGACGTATACAGAGTTTGTGACGTTAGACGCATGACCTGAGTCGATCCTTGCGTTGTGTTTCTGAGGTGGTTTTCTCCAGGCGTCAAGGTGGTCATTTCACTGGCACCAAGCCAATAGTTGCAAGCATATACAACAAGCATAAACGTCAACAAAGAAAAATCGTTTTGTATCGACTACGCATATAATTTTATTTGGTTCAGAAGTTCTGTGCCTCGCAATAAGTAGGAATAAAGTTGAAATTGAAAATATATATTCCTTATGTAATACAGTGATATTCTGCTTAGAGATTAGACTCTGAATGATAATTCGGTAATTTTACCCATCATTCTGTAGGACTTTCATTGCGAGGGAGTTCCATTTTCTTCAAAACTTTCTGTAGAAGCTAATAATCGATTATATTAGATATGGAGTTCCTAAGTTGCAAGCTCCGTAAGGCCTGAAGAATATAAAATAACTTATTAAATATGAAGAAAGATACACTTTCAAGAATATAATGCTTTTCGTTCTTGAACCAGAGTAAAATAATTCAAAGAATCGGTCGTAAAGTTTTAAACTTCAACCAGATTCCTTTGAAAAAATTGTTCGTTGAATTAACGCATGTAACACTTAATGTATCATGCAACTCCGTTCATATTTCCCGTTAGATTTCGTAGAACGTTCTACAACTGTTTAAACATGAATTTACTCTCACAGTACAAGAGCAGCAAACAACTTTATTATGTAACTTTATTTAAATGAACAAAAAATTTGCAGTAAATTCTGTTAAACACGAAAAACGGCTTAACTTCTAGCATTTAGACCTTCTATAAATATCCTAATTGCCTATCGTGCCATCTACCAACAATCGCGTATTTAGTAATACCGTGCTCGCTAATGCGCACTTTCACTTCTAATGTTTAAAAACTCCCAGCTAATGTTGTTTACAAATAGCCATTATGAAAGAGAAATATAGCGGCATACTTGAAAACATTTAATTAGAAAAATCTAAATTACAAACAATTTAAGCACAATCATGATTTTTAAAAGGAAATTCATCTACAGTTTAAACATTAACAACATTTTTGTATAAAAAGATTCGAAGTTAGAGAGAACTTACAAATCAAAAAGCAGTTTTTATTTGGATTCCCATTCACAATACATGAACTATTCTAGGGCAGGGCCTGCCGATATGCGTCCCGATTACCACATTCGACTTTTATGGGTTTTACCGTTGGCCAGGTACCAAAATATTTATATATGATAAAATCAATAACAATAACACTGGGGAACAATTTTTTAAAAGAATTCTGTTGCATGGGGTTGTTGAGCTGTTTCTATATGTCTTGGCCACTGATTTGAAATCTAAAATCTGTTTCCCTGTGCAAGCTATAGTTTTCATGCAGTTTGAAACTTCCGTATTTCGTACAGAAGGTCATCATTCATTAGTATTTTGCATTTGTTTTCACTTAAACCTACTATAACAACAGAGCACAAAGTCATAATATTGATGGTATTTTTTCTATTCTGTTCTATGTTTCAGATTATATCATGGCTTCTCCAAGTAGACAGAATTGTGTAAGTAAACCTGACGCCTTTTGTTATGTATGCTGTTAAACACTTCACCGCCAAAGGCGCAATATAACATCATTTGTTATTCGTGCCTACAGAATGTATTTTCAAGTTTCCCTTGGCGTCGAAGACAAGAAATGGGCCCCTGTTATCGTGTGTCAAAATTGGGAGGATGTTAGGTGATTGAAAAGCGCCACCTACTATATCACACCACACGTTCACGGCGAACTGATATGGGTGCTGTTAAACAACGTGCGGATTTTCTACATCCCAGACGTGGCTGTTGTGCGCATTGAACACGCCTTCCCTGGTGAACATTGCTTCATCTGTCCAGAAAGCTAATGTTGAGAACTGCGGGTTGGCATGCGTTTGTAGAACATACCAGTGGCGAAATGCCACACGAAAAGGAAAGTCCATAGGCAAGATGTCGTGCACCATCTGTAATTTGAATGCGTGCATGCCCTCCTCCTGCAGAACATGAAGTACATTTGTATGGTGGGTGTTCCGTGGGAGAGCAATGGCCCGTGTGCTGATACTAGGGCAGTACCTTATTGCATCCAATACGCCCTCCTCAAATTGCACAGTGCGGACAGTTCGGGGTCTTCCACGGTCCCCACTACTGGGTAGCAGAGATACTGTTTCACGCAATTGCACAACAAGTCGTTGAAAGAAGACGTGTTATAGTAACGGCCAATGGAAACCGTGCGTGATATAGACGACGTGCTGTACGGCTATTTTGATGTGCCACGCCATATATGAGATGCATATCAGCAAGCTCCTGGGTGGTGTAGTCCGCCATTGTTTTGTTTCAAACTTGCTAACAACAACGGGGAACTTCACTTCCTCTTGCAGGTTCACTACACCCGTATGTCACACACGGAAAGCCATACAGTTGTTTCCACACGAGCAACTAACTGGAACACTACACTACAGCACTTCTACTCCTTGGCGCAGTTCAACCATATACCCCAGACTAATATTCCAAGCCGGAACACGAAACACTGGCAGGCAAATCAACAGTGGGCTACGCTCTCTCGTATCACCAAGCTCTCATACATCACACCTGACCTACGTCCAGCGCCCCTAGCCGCGCGGACACCAACACGAAGCTTTGTCGAAATAGTATTTGGCAGTTGGGATCATACACTGGTCCGAAGAACACGCAACAGTTTAGTCCAGTATGTCGCAGCACTGATTTACACCAATTGCTACGAAGCACTACGTACAAACCATAATGTTCGTAACGGGATGCAAGGGAGCCGTGCGCCTCGGTAATAGAGTGTTTAGTTGCACGTTTCGAAACACGACGAGTGTGGCTGTAGTGGATACCTTTGTTGCAGGTCCGTAGCTCTGTTGGAGCGCATGGAATTGCATTCGGGCGGTCTGCAATTCCTGGTCCGACCATCCTGACTGGGGTTCCTCTTGGCCCCTTCGGTAGTGTCCCGGTGGTTCTGGTTATGTATCGTACATGCGTGGTCCACCGTTTCCCGTCTTCTGCAGAAACATTTTGTTTGTTTTCATGTGTAGATTCTTCTCCCAAGCGTTGTAAACGGAATTTTGCACCACCCTGTATGTAAAACAAAGATATTTTACACTGTGTGAACTATGGTACTATGATTTATAATATTTTGCTATGATACCATCTTAAGACACTAAATAAATACTATATACCTCAGAAAATATTTTGATTTTTTTTCGCTCTCAGTGTTCTGGTTCGACTTCCAAAACTCAAAACATGACACTCCGCATTGAACATATGATACCGATACGTACATATCACATACACATATATACACCATTTCTCTCTCTCTCTCTAACAAACACACACACACACACACACACACACATACACACACACACACACACACACACATACATACACACATATATAATGGGATGTCTGGATTTGCCCCCCCCCCCCCAAACAAAAGTTTTGTTCCTACGCGCCTGACAATACGTATATAATTTCTAGACCTCCAGCGAGAACATAAAAATGGCGAATTCTTGACAAGATAATACAAGTAAAAATATTTTAATGGTTCAAAACAAAACTTTGTTAAGTCCAATCCTCCTTTTTCAGAGAGATTGAAAACAAGTATAAACTTTTTTGTAACGATTTCGTATGGTTTTCTTTAATGGCTTTCCTCATGGCTTAATGATTTTCTCTTATGGTTTAATTGCTTTTCTTATGGGTTGATGGCTTTCTCATAGGGCTTAATACCTATCTCTTAAGTCTATCGCTCGTGGCTGGATGTCTTTCTTCTATATTCACCAATTTGTATGTATGTTGAAACCTCTCCAGTTTTTGAATATATATGATTTAACTGCAGGCACATCCAGTCAAGTCAAAAAGAAATCAATAGTGTAGCTATCTCAAACAGTAAACTTTGGGACTTGTCTTGTTTTCGCAATGAGTCCTAACTATATCGTATCAATTCCAAAAGAGGTTAAATCTAATTTGCCAAGTTTTTGGTATAAAACGAAACTCTAGTTAGGTGCTTTTGTCTACATGATTGTAAAGTATTTCTGGATGTTATTAGAATATTATAAATATTTCTGTCGTGTTAAAGTTTCAGAGAGATGCAGCCTGCAATTCATAATTTACAATACTTAACGTCATGTCTAGTTTCAAAGCAAATTGATTTAATACTTTTTGACATTATTCCCATGTAAAATATTACAAGTACACTGAAGTTTGGAACTGAACTTCTTTGATATTTATGTATCTATAGGTCAGACCGAGATCGGGTAGAGGCAAGGATGTGGTAAGAAGTCCGGCTAGGCTTAATTTAAGTTATTAGCACAACATTTCTTTGGCGTTACCGATGAGAACGAAACCTTAGGAACTTCTACCAGCTGCAAATTGAGGTTTGAGTTGTGCATGTTCAAAAACTAAATTCCGCACAGAGTCCAACAGACACTTCACTCTTTAACTGATAAATAACTGATATGTAAAACTAATTAGTAACCTTATTCTCATCCTGATTCTTAATGCTATTAGTAACATTATGATGTACGATATTTGGTTAGTAAAAATATTCTACACCCTTAACAATTTAACTTTAGATACCTTTAAAATTGACAATAGGATATTAGTAATACTTCTAATATTGAAATACGAGTTTAAAAACGTATGGTTACGATGGAAATAGTAGATAAAGTTCTAATATAATTAAGTGTTAAGGTTAGATCTCTATATAATCATACGAAAATTGAGGTGAATTGATTTGTTTTCACATAAGACCAGAATGTAAATTTTAATAACTGAGATTCGTTGGCATGAAACACTTAGAAGTTTTAGTGTAGCTAAAACACTACACCAATAGGGTGTATCGAAAAAAAAAACACTTTTTTTTAATGTTGTAGGTGGGTAGTGAGAAAAGTGGACATTTATGACCAAAGAGACGCCTGATATGTTTCAGATTTTCTGGAGGTCGTGTAGGTGGCGTGCATGGACCTTGAAGTTTTGATAGTGATTTGGTTATGCAACACACAAACAATTATTTCACAAAAATGTCTTTATTTGATTGTTTTATGATTTTTTTTCGAATTATGGTCGTTCATTGTTTTGTTTATAGCAAATATGTTAAATTCGTGCCTCAGGGGTGGTTCCCTATACTGTTTATTTATGCTTTTGGTGAAAAAAGTTGTAGATGTTAAGCTTAAAGTGAATATTTTTCTATTGATATTTTTTTTTGACTGAGTTTTATTCGAAAGGTTTCCGATATAAAAGATTTTGTCTCTCTAATTGCTAACAGTTCCTCAATTAGTTTCTGGAACTAGCGAAAATGATTCGGATTTTGAGCTGGTGGCATCAACTTCAAAATCAGTAAAAGCACAGTCAATCCTCGATCTAAACAACGTTGCTTCAGCTGCCTATAGAACCGGGACTTGGAGGAGACAAGTTGCTCTTATAGTATCTGCTACTTTGGAAGATAGTATCTGCCCAAGACATCTCTGGAATTTAATCCACTTGTCCAGTTTTCACCGACACAACTTTGAGAGATCTGATTGATAGGGTCATTCAACAAAACGCATTCTTTGCCCATCCTGAAAATCTCCTGTTGGCTTTAATAACCGATCAAAACCCAGATGTAAGAAGTCTTGGTTGGCCAAGAATTAACAAAGCAAGAGGATTTAGAAAAGGCAAAAGAATTTTCACTTTTGTTTTACCAACCATCAATTTTAATGCAGAGCAATACTATGACATGATTGGTTGGGCTTCATGTCCCCCCCCACGAGCCTCCGTTGACCAATAATGTTACAAATGAAGCTATAGATGACGACATCAAAAACATCAAACTGGCGGAAATTCAAGACATTCCCTGCCACACTCAAGGAGTGGAAGGACTTGAGCAAATCATCACAGAGGCTGCTTCTTCCGTTTTCGGGGCCAGCGCACGTGATGGCTACATCAAAGCGAAATTTGGCATCTAGAGGACAGATGTCGACAATTCGCGCAAAAAGTTACTCTAAAGTTCAAGGAGAAAACTAGAAGAAAAGATTGGCTTGCTCTGTAGTACAATTATGTTTGCCAACATGTGGGGTGAGTTAGTGGGTGGAGCTCGCAGTCCAGCTACCTCCTCGTGGTGAGCTCTTGGTTATTTTCAAAGCAGACTAAGCTATGAGAATAAGCAAATCGCTGGACAATAATTGAGGAACTGTTAGCAAATTGAAAAGCTTTTATATTGGAAAACTTTCTAACAAAACACAGTCAAAACATATTAGAAAACATGAACATCAAAACAAGTAGAAAAAAGGCATTTTGGCCTAAAATAGACAATTGTTTAACAAAAGCATAAATAAACAGCGTAGGAAACCATCCCTGAGGCACGAATTTAATATATTTGCCATAAACAAAACAATGAACGACCATAATGCAGAAAACGTACATAAAATAATCAAATTATGACATTTTTGTGAAATTGCTGTGCGTGTTGCATAACAAAATCACTATCAACACTTCAAGGTTCATGCGCGTCACCTAAACGACCTAAAAAAAGTCAGGCGTCGCTTTGGTCACAAAAGACCACTTTTCCGCGCTACCCATCTTAACATAAAAAAAAATCGATACACCCTATTCCCCAATCAACCAGAATACCCTTTTGGAGGGCATAGGCCCAGCTATTCGTAAGTATTACGTGAAACAATATTTTATTAAAGTACCGTTACCATGGAAATCATACTCTTTACCAATTTCAAGTCTTATAAACCTTCTTCAACACAACCACTTCCACTCGAGGAGAGATTCCAGAAGAATTTTCAGTTGGGTGTGTAACGTCAAATGAGAGGGTGTAAGTGGAGGTTTACACGGCTTCTACCGATTTTTGAGAGAATATTTTTTCTTTTTCTTAAGTTGAGGTGTTCTCAAGAATTTGAAGGGAGCCCCACAAGGAGCCTTCTCTCAGAATCACTGACTGCATGAATCGGTAATAATCGATCCAGAAAGCTCAGAACAAATGTACTTTTTACAAATATACAGTGAACGTAGAAGAGCCACGTTCGCTCATGTCAATGAGTATACTCAACTCGTTTAAAGCAACAATTTCTGACTATATAAAAGAGAAATGAATAATCACTTTTGTGATCAAATCCAAATCTGTTTTCGAAAAATAAATTTAAAAAAAACTGTTTGAGTTGAACGTGAGCTTTCTGCCAAGAGGGTTATATGTACGTTAAGTTCTTATGCATTCTTTGTGAGCAATGAGAGTAGAAAATAAGGCATTTTTGAAATAAAATTTATTTTTAAAACTCTCTATACATTGTTATGCGCGTGTTTTATTCTATAAACTGCTTCTAAGCCTTTAATAAATCATGGAGCTAGTTCAATTATACGTTTACCATTTAATTCTTTATTATTCTTACCTGACATCTGTTGACAAAGAAGCACATATGGTGTAACATCTAGCCATTTAACAGTAATTTACTGAAATTTGATTAATGTAAAATCGTGCTCTTAAGTCCATCAGTTAAAATATTAACTTACCGTTTTGTATAGTATTTACCGTAAACCGGGGATACTTTATGCAGATTTTCGGACATTTTTTTTTTAGTCTGTGCTTTTTTCTATGTGATTTTTTCAACAAGGGAATTATTCGAAATTAACAACATACATGAAAAAAATAACTTTTGTAACGATGACCATTTTGTTTCAAAACAAATTTGCTTACTGGGTGCCAAAGTAGCTCCGTGGTTGGGGCTACTTTGGCAGTTAGTGAAATGTCTCGTTTAGATGAGTGTAGATGCACTGTGGGGCTTCTTTTGCACACGAAAATAATAAACGAATACACAATAGCAAACTCTTTCGTAATATTAAAAGTAATATTGCATTGTCTTTGTTACTTTTCGCCCTTTTTCTTGTTCTATTTATATATAGTCAACATTACACTGTGTAAAAAGCAATGTCAAGTTTATGTTTGCAGAATACGTTTCTAAAGGAAAGGACATAGCTTAGACAAAAGTGATACACATTCCAAAGATTTTGTGTCTAAACATGGCAAGGGACGACAATATAATAACAGTTATTGTACACAAACTATTCGTTGAACATGTTCACGATACGCGTAATGAAATATTTATAATGATAGTGGAAATTGGCAAAGACGGAACTAGCTTTGAACTGTAGTACGATAGAGGTTACTGCTTTCGAGATAATGTTTCCCAGTTTGCATTTTAAGAACACAGATTATAACTTCAACCTGATTGTTTACCATTCAATGAATTTCCATCTTTCATTAAATTGATTACTTATTTGGACGATATCGTTCGACGATTTTTCAACGATTATGCATTTTTAATGGTTGATTATGTCCCAGTTAACTGACCTTTTAACATACGTTATTGTAGGACGAACTATTAAGCGGAAGAATTGAAGGGATAAAATTCTGGACGAAGAAAACTTCTGCTTTCTAGGTAGCATAGATTAGTTAAAGTGACATCTATAAGTTACTTTATTCATATTATTTCAATTTATAAATTTATTATTTTTATTAATATTCTTCATGGGTGTTTCAAACTCTTCGAGAAAAAAAAACCTTTTTCGATTAATTAACTACCACTGAAACAATGCCAAAGAGAAAATACTGTCTGATTTTACATAATGATTGCAAAAGCTGGAATTTTGATTATGATTTAAAAAATAAGATTGTGATGATTTTAAACAATTTGAAAAACTTAATGTTTAACAGACAATTGAAAATTTCCGACTCATTTAGTTACAAGTAAACTATTAGTGCAATTTCTCATGTTGTCTGATATTTCGACACAAAAGTTTAGTTTTAATTTTCGAAATTTATGAAATGAAAATTAATTCCTGCCATCAAATTAGACAAATCGGTAAGGAATTTTATATTATGAATTAATAAGATGTTAACTACTGCCTTCTGTATACTCTTGCGTAGAATAAAACTGTAACGTCACCTATCACAGGGCTATAAGGATTATTTTCGTTCATTAGAGCACAGTTCAATCAAGAAAGGAGGACAATCGTGGTTGTATTTCATTTTTGATTAGAAGAACTATTGTCAAAACGACTTCATTTAAGTTTTTCAATGGCAATAAACATAAATCTTTACATCTTTTGTATATTCTCATCAAATAATAAGTACAATGAATATCCAAATTATTATTTTTGTTTGCATTCAACTTTTTAATTGTTTAACGTTGTAAGTTAGATGAATAATTTTAATTTCATTGTACCTTTGCAATATGTAATAACATATAATAAATGCCTAGTTGGATCACAAATAAACCATTTGTTTGATATTTGGTTAAAATCAATTTATTAAACGAATATTTAGAAACCAGAGAATAAACACATGTATAATTCCGCCAACTGTAAACAAAATAGATTGTCTCATATTCATTATTGCATAAGTTATTAACCGATAATGATTAAGAATTTATATCATTTTCAAGTATTAAATAAATTGAAACAGGAAATTTGGTGGTATGAAAAAAGAGTAAATTAACAGGAGAACCCACACTTACAGTGTTTACCCACCTGGATGACAACAAATTTTGGTTTGAAACAAAGGTTTCTCTATTGTAATGAAATATGTCTGTATAAGAAGTATTTTAAAAATGGACAGCGATTCCTTATAAGTAAATCATAAGCTTATTTCTTTTGTTAGTTCACTGATACACGATCAGAAATAAATGCCTTTTAATTCTTAAATTTAACCCATTAATTTATATACTTGTTAAGAAAACAGATTAACAAACTTATGATCATTAAAGAAAAAGGAGAACACTTCAAGGTATTTAAGAAAGGACAGAGGACATGGAGACAATACAGGAAACGAGCACTTGTCTTCCAAAACAAGGATGATTGATATTACTACCTATATTATTTAGTTTGGCTCTTAAATATGAGTTGAACTGTTTTGTTCAAAATTTCAACGATCAGTTTAAGTACGAATGTTGTAGTACAAGTCTCCTACTCCGTTCTCTCTTGTATGTATTATATGTTACAATAATTATATTAATATCTTATTGAAGAATTACAAAAGTAGCCAGCAATAAATTTCTCAACTTTTTCTGAACGCCTGTGGTTCTTGTTTCTAATGTATAATTATCTCGCAAGAATGATACGATTGTTGATAATGAGAAAATCAGTTCGTGTATTATGTTTAGTTGACAATGCTCTTATAACAAATACTATTTTTATTCCTTCTCTTGATCATCTCCTTCCACAACGTTAGAATTTGGTATATATACCACTCTGGTGGCGCATTATGTGAGTTACTTTTCAGACAAATCAGCTCGTAGAATATGTGAAATTGGGGCTTATAAGTTATCAGCATATGTGTTCTTTTCTAAAAACTAATTTCGTGTATCTACCGTGCTTTAACTCAGAATTTTGGCGTGTGTTCAACTGTGTACCTAGACGTTTAATGTTCGCTTTATAAAGTTTCTATATTCGCTACGTAATTAGCTTTGAGTCTAAACCGATATCTAATCCATCTGATTTAAATATACCGGTTATTTGTCCTTTAGTTTCTTCTGTGTGGACTGAAGACGTTATACAACTTGTCGTATTTTCTTCACTATATTAACTTGGAATGCATGTACGTAACAGACGATATGCACTGTTATGTACAAATTATTACTTCTGAATAAATATTCCTATTGTTATTATCATCTTTTTAAAAATGATTCATCATTATCTAACTGTAAATTATAATGAATAGTTTTTAAGAGATGTAGGTATTAGCAGCTTGCACTCTGAAGCGACATATTGAAAAATAAAATTTAAAAAAATGTCACTACTTTGTTACTAGTTGGTCGCATATCTCCAACTCTGGAATCAAAATGGGCCTTGTACTTTACGTACTGGAAAAAAACACACACTGGTTAACGAAAGAGAGGAATTTCTGTTACAATAACTCAACAGGTAATTTTAAATATTAATTCTAGAAGGGAGTTAAATAAAAAACAAATTAAAATATTACATTAGGGCAATTCACTTAAATGTTATAGTAAAAAAGAAAACTATTTGAACCCCATTTTCCAATATGGCCGCTTAGTGCATATTGGCAATGGCTACAACCCTTAAAATAACTTGTTAATTGAGGCGTATACGCGAACAAAAGTTCCATGTTAAAAGATAGCACATAGACTTTTGTTTTACATGCAATTTACATTTTAGGAATTAATTCACTCAAGTGTTATCGCCAAAGAAACTGATTATGACCATCATTGTTCAATATGTTCAGCTTAGATTGTAATCTGCTAATGACAACATGTCGTTCGTTGTAATCTACATTTGGAGATTGGTGAAAATTTCTTCAAAAGTAAAATTAGAACAGGTCTATTCATACAGTAGTTAATGCCAGAAAATTTGATTTGAGCGACCACTTTACAATATAGCGTCTCATAGAGATTGTTACTAATGGCTAGTAAGTAAATGATGAACAATTCATTCACAAATGATAGGCAAAAACTGATTTAGCGCGCATTTGGTTTGAATGCCTACAGCATTTAAATTAACTAGTTTATTAAAATTTACATGTATGACACTTTTAAGATTGTACCTATAAAATGAACAATTTCGTAAAAATTGTGTTTTAAGCCGCTGCACTATTAATACTTTAACGATAATCATATTTACTGCACATTACGGACGGATCGGGTCCAGTGGATCCGTCCTGCTTCGGGACGGTTATTTGAAACCCAAAATTAGGTAGAATGCTATTCATTGTTGTTAATAATTGTTGTACCGTTTATTGATACATTCTAACTACAGTTCCTTTGTTATATCTTTATTCTAACGAAATAAACATGTTTTAGACATTGGTTGCAAGAAAGCATCCACTAACATATATTGCACGTAACCTTTGAATATTCACTACACACATATTCACTACATGGGATATTCCTTTATGGAGTTCTTCTTGGAGGGTTGCATCACGTCCAGCTACTTTCTCATCCTATACCAGCTGACCACTGAATTTTCTTCCCAAGTACTGCAAGAAACTTCTCCCAGATTTTGCTCTTAGCTCTTAAGGATGCGGTGTTGGTACAGAATAAATACATTCAGCGCACTGATATCGATCATGTTATAAATATGATCCTTAGCTTTCTGCGACTTTTCCTTTTTACCAAATACTTGCGCACAATTTCATTCAATTTGTCGACACTAAACTTAGTCTCATTGTATGTCATTATAACTACGTTTTTTTCTCTTTGCAGTGGAGTTGTCTGTTTTTGGTTGTTCATCAAGTGAGCTGAGCGTAATTACAACTTTATCTTTTCTGAGGCAATAGTAAACAATCATGGGTTCATCCTGAAATCGGAATCATGTAAAATCACATTCTCTTTGTTTTGAGGTTAGAAACTCCGGGGGCAACTCTGGTTTGTTTCTTCTCATCGTTCCGGCAAGTGTTAATTTTTTGTCAAGTACATTCCTCGCAAGAAGTACACTAGTGAAGAATTGTCGCACATAATAATATAAACACTCTACTCCACACATATGTTATAAACGATTGTAACACCTAATAACATAAGGATAAACACTAACTTTACGGAACTCTCAAGTTTATTGCAGTAGTAACATACACAAAACAACTTTGTTTCGTTTATACACCTTAATAGCAAAACGAGAACACTCTTCTTCTTCATACACTATAATGATAAAGTAGAATAGAGGCGGGTCAGGGCTATAATGCAAGGTACCGTTCCGGTATTCGCCTGGTGTAAGGTGTTAGTTCAATATTTGAAGTTTATAGGTTTCATAGAAGTCCTCAATGCAATGCAGTAGGGCAATGAATGATCTGCAGTTGCTTATGGATGCTTATAATGTTAAGTGCTTCACAGTAAGCAGTAAAATACCAAACTAATTTCTATCTCAACACTATAACAATGTTGCTGTGAGACAAAGGTTTACTACATCTACTACGTGACCGTGAAACAAGGTTTTGCATTTACTACTACACCATGAACAGTGCATCACTACAGCCATTTGTACCTTTGTATATACACTTTCTGAGACGAACATGCATCCATGAAGACCCAAGCCACCTAGCAGTGGACGAAATTAGAAAACATTTATGGGTACGAAATTAGATAGCGGGTCTAAATTAGGCAACAACGAGGTATTAGGAGTATACCTCCTATGATCTTATATTCTCCTGGTACAGGCGGAGCACTAAAACACCCCTAGCACTGTGATTTCGGGACCGATTTACATGAAATTTGGTATCCCTATGGCTTACAATCCGCCCAATGGAGTCGCACTATCAGTTTTACTCTGTTACGCACCTTCTTTCCAACATCAAGGTACAAAGTAGTCCGCTACTATTTTCTAATGATCACTAATTGTTCTCAGTGCAGTAGATGCTTATGTGTGTTTCAATACTGCTAAATTGAAAATGAAAACGGCTCTGAGCTATAATGTGTGTACCACTCCGGTATTCGTCTGGCGCAAGGTTATGCTTTGAAGCCTACGCATTCCCTTGTAGTTCACAGTACAGTACAATGCAGCATAGCCATAAACTATAGATACTTATGCTTGCTTATGAAGCTAAATGTAAACTACAATGCTAAAGTAGAATAGAGGTGGCTCTGAAATCGTAGATTTGGAATTTTGGTTGCAGTGGTAATGAACAATAAATAGTAATTTGTATTGGAAGTGAATAGTAAATGGTAATTTGCATTTATGAGAAAATAGATTTACATTATGTAAAAAATGGTCATTACCATACTTTGTGAACCCTTGACGGTTTTGACGCCCCTGAAATTCTCGTGTCCAGTACGCGTCTTAACATACTACTAACACAGTGATAAAATTTGAAGAAGTAAGTGAAAATTCTATAATAAATGGTTGAAAATTCAAGGAGGAAGTTGTAAACATTATGTAATAAGGCAGTGAAAATTGAAGAAGGTATTAGTGAAACTTTCTTAATTGGAATCTTTTAAATTGAATTTTATTAGGTATTTCAGGCTCAGTCCAGGATAGGGGAGGGGAAATTAATTAGTATTTTCAACTAAAATCATAAGTCACTTTGTTTTTACAAAGAAAGGGTTTGTAGTGCCTCAACATTGCACGCACAAGTAAATGGAGGTTCCGTAATCCAAATACAAAGTCAGGTTCTTTCTACCTGCTTTTGCGTGAGGACTAGCATGCGTTAAGGACTGAGTTCATATGGTTGAAAAATACCATGAATTATGGCTGTAGACTAAGTACATTGAATTTGGGGCTCTACCGAAACTCTTCAGAGTCGTCTGATTGAGAAGATTTTTTAAACTTGAATTTCTGTTTTCCCGCTTATGTTTGATTTCAGCATCTTATCAACTACGTGCATGTATTTCAATCCTCCGATTAATGTACTTTTTACGTTGTTCTCCTTCGTGGCGGGAAGAGTCATTGTTACAGAGTTACGATTATGTTTTACAGGCAGGCCTCGAATAGATCATTAATTGTATTTTGAGTTGCAAAGCTTGGTTACAGGTTACTCTGCCCGTTCGGCCAGGTGGACATGGCATTCGTCGGGCAGGGATTTGGCGATTCCGTCCTTTTTAGCATCTTTCCATGGCACTCGTCATCTCGTTGAGTTTTTCCTTCCACTGAGCCTTTGCCTCGACCCGGACGCCTCTATTCAAGATTGTTCAGCAAAATGGTCTACGTTAAGAGGACTAAATTCTCCTCTTTTGGATGTCAATAGCTCTCAGTCTTCTTGGGACGATCCTATCATCAAACGTACACAATCGCAGTTACTACAATCGCAGTTACTACAATCGCAGTTACTACAATCCGCTACTTGTCTTGAAGATAAAGCCAGGCTACTAGCAGCGTATTCACCTGAGTCCGGTGCTTGGCTTCAAGCTTTTGCCTTCTCCTCCTCTTGGTCTACATCTTTAAAATGAAAGCATCCATGTTGCTGTTGCCTTATGTTTAGGAGTGTATGTATGCGTAAATCACCGTTGTCCAGCCTGTGGAGCATTTGTGATTTAACGGGGACTTCACGGACTCTCCTATGTAAGGTCTGCTGGTAGATACATGCGTCATTCTAGTGCCAACGATGTCATTCTCAGAGCTTTTGTTTTTACTAATGTGCCATCGGTACGTGAACCTACTGCTTGTAGCCGCTCCGACGGTAAGAGTTCTGATGGAATTTCACTAGTGCTATGGAAAAGAGGAAGGCCTCTATTATGGGATAGCACCTGAACCGATATTCTTGCCATTTCAAATGTTACTCATTTTTCATTGAATGCGGGTACCAGAAAGCTACTCGTAGAGAGGCCGATAAAAGCAGGAAATATTCTAATCAACTTGATCAGTTTATTTTTGTTGCGATCGCAATCGAATCAAGTGGTTTTCGGAGGACGGAAGGCCTTAATTTTATTAAAGAGGTTGGTCGACGAATCCAGATCGTTTTGGATGATGCCCGTGCGACCACGTTCCTGATCCAGCGTTTCAGTATTGCAGTTCAGCGAGGGAATGTATCATCTATTCTTGATACGTTTCCCCCTGGAAGGCATTAGATGAGATTTTACTCCTTAATTCTTTGTAACACTTTAGAAATATATTAATTAATTTCTAGTTGTTTCATTTATATTGAAAATGTATGTTCATTATATGTGACAACTACAGTTTGTATCGTTTAGATGTCTTTGGCAATTCTGATATCTCAAATATAATCTAAATTTGAGATATCTGAACTGCAAAAGATATCTAAACGAAAGAAAATTCGATATTATGAGTTAACAGCAAGGCATAAACTTAAAAGTGGGAAAGTTTCTCCTCAAAGGACTCAGAAATCATTGAACCGATTTAAATTATTTTTTGTATGTACTTACGTAACTGAAGGTATTATGTGGTATCAATTGATGATACAGTTAGTAACCGGAAAAATCCGTTGTTCATTAAAATGAATACATTGTTTCCATTTTTAATGTTAAACGACAATGAAATAAATAGTTTTTTTTACTTAATATATATATAATATAAATATATATATATATATATATATATATAATAGAAGAAAATTAAATTTGGGTGAAACAACTACAATTCTAACTATTTGAAATGGTAATTAGAAATAAAAAAAATACTTCCGAAATGGGTGTTAGCCTCCTTGATACAGTAGTGTCAGAACACTCCTCTTGCCAGGTTTGGTAATCAATGACCTATAATTTTAAAAATGAGTGTCTTGTCGATTGAAATATATTTCATAAAATTATAACAAACCTAAGCCTGAAATGCATAAAATCCATGAATAAATAAATTCAATTGAATATTAAAATTCTGTATTTTTTTTTTTACGAAATCGCAATAGCAATAGAGTTTTATTATTCTTAATGCCCCTGTAACTCCCATGCTTTGTAATAATGTGGAAATAAAGTTAGTGGAAAACCTAAAAAAGCATCACATAAAAAGTTAAAACTGTAAAAGTAATACACTACAAGCTAAATTAACAAGTGCAGTATAAAATTGTGCCCATAAACCGAAAGAATATAAAGGAATAAAGAGTAGATAATACAAGTAACGGATGAACAAGAAGATGAAGGAAAGAAAAATGCAAATAAGATTTTTATGAATTTGCTTATTTGAACAATTATAACTTATGAGTCATTGGTGGGAATGCATTGGGCAACTAATAAGTGTCATCTATCTATCTATCTATCTATCTATCTATCTATCTATCTATCTATCTATATGTATGTATGTATGTGTGTGTGTGTGTGTGTGTGTGTGTGTGTGTGTGTGTGTGTGTGTCAAAATACTATATGGATCCGGTATGCGGTGCATGCCTGTGATATTTTATGGCTGCGGAAATTAAAGCACCACCGTGATGGATGAACATGAATTGCGAGGGTTTGACAATAAGTTTTGGAGAAAGATAAGTGGATCAGAACAGGTCCAGATGACCAGAGAATGGAAATGACTGAAGAGTGAGGAACAAAATGAGCTGTACAATTCACCTGTATTGCAATAAGATGGACAAGTCGTGTAGTTCAGATGGCGATAAAAGAGATTATTATATTTCATGGTGGTTGATTAGCCCGAGGGAAATATACCGTTAAGAAGACCGAGACGTTGTCGGGCTTAAAACATAATTCAGTTTTCATGGTTGGTGTGAGCAAAAGGAAAACTGAAGTGCGACTGGAAAGCAATTCCTTCAGTTAGATGTTCAGCATTTACCGACTGGCATAAGCTGTAAGTTTTAAGTAAACAATCGAACAAATAATTATATGATGTTACGAAAGGCATTATCTGAATTCTAAATACATAAGCCAAGTTACTCTTACGTTCAACTCCCTTTGTGTTGGTCCAGTACGGAACGAAACACTCTTTATTTAAAAATATATCGCGTTTCTGTGAAAATAAACGATTAAGATGGTGGCAGCAAATATTTAATTGACATTGAGCTTATGATTCTTTTAATTTTTTCTACATATTTCCGCAAATCATGCTCGGACTGAAAACTTCCAGTAACGTAAAATGAAATTCTCGGCAATTTTCGAGGATTAATTCGATAATTGCCAATATTGAAATTTCACTAAAGCATTATTTGATATACCAAGTAACTTAAAAAAAAGTATAGGCTACAAATCAGCCACTAAATATAGGAGATAAACCTTAAAGTCTTGTTAGAATCCTGAGGAAACTGTCCCTGGGCACATTTAGCAATCAGACAGATCCCAATCAAAAATTAATTTTAAATTCTACACAATTTACTTTTCTACTTTCCAAGATTGAGAACCACAAGGCATAATAAAATGCACAAGACTATTTCCAACTGTTTTAATTTTAAGTCCAATATTTAAAGAGATTAAAAATAGAATGACATTTTTTATAAACACAAGGTAACGTACCACATACTTTAATTTATTTTGTTACTGAGGCGTTCAGACATTTGTTTTTAAGATGAAACAAGAACTCATAATATATTAAGAATTTCTTAGCATCTAGCGGCTCTGAAAATAAATACTTATAGCTGCTGACTGCAAAGGATAAATGGAAGCACTATTCAAACCACGAAGAACGGGAAAGAGGTCATTGCCTTAGTTTACATTTTACGTGTAACCTTGCGTTTCGTGGTCGGTGGTTCACCCATTTTGATGAATCCATTGGACCTCCAGAACTAATGCTAAGGTTGAGTAACAATCAAAGAGTGTCAGCGAATTTTGAAGCAAAATTGGAATTTGCAAATACCACTAGGGTATTACAGGTTAGATTAAGTAATCAATCAATCACTGATGAAGATGGCCAAGAAGTTTTCAATTTATTAATGACAACTGAAAAACTTGTTAAAACATCTGGTCTTTCGTTAAGATTAATATTGAGTGTACTTTTAATGGGAACGAAAGGCAAAATATATCAATATCTCCTGTTTTGTTATAATCGAAGACTTTATTGGAATGAGTGTAAGAGGATGTTAAAGGACCGCTTAATTTCGGATTCTCTTCAACAAGAGTTAATAGGAAAAACATGTTTATAGGAAAATGCAAATAAAAGAGAATGTGTTTGTTTACATTGATTATATAAGCATTGGTACTTCTATTTTAGAATGCGTTGATTCAGAAGCAAGACTTCTTTAAATAATATTGAAAGGAATGAATCGACTTATATTTAAAATTTTGTAGGGATAGATTACCGAATTACATTATTGATCTAAAACAAATATTGAATGTGTATGAAAAATATAAGCGACAAAAATAAGAATATTTTAAGAATGTGAAAGGCAAAAAAGCACCATCTGGTATTTCTTACTAATTCGAGTAGATATAAAGGCAAACACAATGTAAATAAAGATAGATGTTACAAATTGGATTCGATATGCAATCGTATACATAACAAAGTTGTAAAACCAGAAAAAGATAAAAATAAATTAATCGAATGAAAGTTAACAAAGAATTTGCATCTGATATTGATTCAGTTGGAGTGATTCCTTCAGTGCTTTCTGATAGAGCTGCAGCTTTTTAAAAAGAAAGAGTATTAGATGAACGAAATAACATTTGTTTAGACAGTAGAGGTTCCTTGAGCATGCTTAATGAACAATTCGTTGACGATCATGATTGTTTCTTGGTTGGAACGGTAGGAGATGTAGTTGAAATCAAGGCAGCATTTGGAAGTACATTTATTTCTAAATAAATGACCCGTGCAAAGGTTAGCATTGCTGATGAAATCAAGGAAGTTGAATTTCGAATCGTAAACAATTTACCTTGCGATTGCGTTTTAGGTATTACCTATTTGTCATGTATGGAATATCTTCCTGAACTTTAAGGATGGGTTATTAGAGTTGCGTAATGGTTAGAAGAGAATAAAATTGAAACGGTGTGGTGATTCTTCAATGAATTTCACTTCCATAAATTCAACTAAAGCCGCTGTAGGTATTTGCGGAGTAATATTGCGAATTTTGTGAAAAAGGACTGGTTCAACCGAAAAAGGTTCTGGTGAAGCCGATGATGATAAAAATTTGAATAAGAAAGTTGATGTGAAGAAAAAAGTCTTCGACAACGGAGCAAGTTATTTGGAGATTCCCGATTTGGAAGAACTGCAGCGGGATTGGAAATGAATGGACGACGATAGTCTTGTATACAAAGTTCCTAATAATCCAAGTAATTCTGAGAATAAAGTATCATCAAATAGCGTTCTTACTTCAGAAAAGAAAGAAGTGATTTGTTTAAAGTTAAACAATATAGAATTAAATTTCATGTGAAAAATGTTTCTTTTGACGGTAAAGCAAAGAACAAAGGAAGAGAAGAAAGAGAAGTAAAAGAGGAAAGGAGATTTTGTTAAAGGTTTATGTAAAAAACAATTGAAGTAGATCATAAAAGCGAAGAAGGATGGTCAAAGGACTTTGACGCGGATCATTCTAAACGTTTTATACAGTTTTGGAAATACTAGATAATGACTTCGAAAACAAATCGAAAGTAAATAAAAGTAATGACTCGAGAGAGGACGTATCTGGATGTAGTGATTCTGTAAATATGACCAATGATAAGGAAAGTTGGATGGGAGTAGGCGCAGATGAAGAATTGTTTGTTAAGTCTGTTAAAATGAATTTGGTGATGTAATCAGAAATAGAGTTGGTTGCCTAAAGGATTATAAATATAGAATTTATTTGAAAGATGCTACTCCTTTTAGGGTGAAACCATTTCTAATTTCAAAAGATATTTGATTCGGTTCTAAATGATAGAACAAGGAATTTTAGAGGAATTCTGATTCTTTCTGATTATTCATCAAATTGTTTCTTTGTGAAAAACATGGGTGGTAGTTATCGAATAGTCGGAAATTACATATATTTAAGCTCAGTAATTCCGGTTATATAGTTCCAACCCCTAACATGGAATATTGTCATGCTAATCTTCAAAGGTGTAAATGGTTTTTAAGTCACATGGCAATTTAGTGAATTACCTACAGTTCAAAAATACTGTAGGAAAGACTCCAGCGTCAGTTACGCATACGTACGACTATTGGAAATAAATGGTGAACATTTTGTAATGAGAGTGAAGAAAACTCTGAAAATCTGGACTGAAAAATGAAGAAAATGGAAAAGTAAGATGGCTAATTTCACAGAAATGCATATAATGCTAAAATTATGTATAGAAAGGTTGTTGCGTTACATTGTTGATACATGCTTGTTACCCAAGGTTATTAATTATAATCCTAATTTTGATTCCTTGAATCAAGGCATCAGCTTTCTTAAACACAGACGAACAGAGAGGAAGATGAAAAGATATTAAAGGTTCATAGAAATCGTAATATCGGAAGTAATGGAAGAGGTAAAAGATTACTTTGTAGAATCTGTAGACTCTTAGAGTAATAATAATAATAATAATAATAATAATAATAATAATAATAATAATAATAATAATAATAATAATAATAGCGTCTTTCTCCTATTACTTTATTTATTATAAAGAGAGAAATACAGAACTCGTATATTCATTTCCTTTTTAAAACGTATTACATTTTACAGTCACTACATCAGGAAACAACTGTAATAATTCTAAAAGAAGTTTTCTAAATGGTCACCAGATGGTAAAAATTAATCTTGTTCATTTTGTGTCATTTGTATTTTAACACGGAATATTTTACATGTATTGTTGACAATATAAATTATATTATTTACATGGTAACATACCGTTACCTAAATTTTAATTTAAATACCTATTTCTTGAATATATGACATAAAAATATACGAAATAAAATATGTTTTTTCAAATATCTGCTAACACTGTATGTAACTCAAATAATGTTACAAATGGCGTATGCTGTATCCAACATCAATTTAATTTTTGCTTGGAGAACATTTCGTGGTCCAGAACGAGTTTCTTTTAAAACATAATCTAATTAGTATAATTAGGATTCATAAAATGGTAACATGTTTGTCTCGCCGGTGGAGGTAATGGATAAGTTCTAAATAGCAAGGGTTAGGAATTAGCAAACGAATAATTTTTATCCAATCTATCGACAAGAGAATTCGCTAAAAGATAATGTTTCTATGACAGTAGCTAGCGTATAATATTTTTAATATAAAAAAATATTTAAAATGTAATATTTAGTCAATGACCCATAGCCTCCAAAATTAGTATTTTATAAGATTTTGTGCTTTTAAGTAACAAATCATGGAAAGTAGAAAAAAAATACTGAACTTCTCTATGAAATTTAGCAACTCAATTTTGTGTAAAACATGTACTAACTCGAAATGCAATGCTGTAACTCGGCATTGGCTGTAACTATTATTCACAACATCGGGTAAGCCGTACAGTCCGTAACGCTTTTCTTTATGCAGACTACTTCATTCTCCAATCATTTTGTCCCGTTTCGGTACGTATATCTTTCTCGGGGATGTTTTTTCTCCCAAACACCCGTAGTTTATGTTCATCTGCTAGGTGTAAGGGTTTTCTTTATGGACTCGAAATTAACTAACATGTTAAAAATAATTGTGCCCTATGAAATATCTCATTGATAGCAATATAAAGAAAATCAGTAATTAACTCCGTTTCCCACAATCGTGACAAAATCCAATATGCAAGAAAAGTCAAAGTCCAGGGTGTTTTCATACACCTTCACTTCAAGAGTAACTGTTGGATTAGATAAGAATTTCATCATTAATAAATATAAACGAATTCGAAAACACAACACAACATGTGTATTGAAGAATACCTCCTCCATTTCCCAAATACGATGATATGAACGCTATAATGTACGTTAATTTAAATGAAACAATGATAATTCTATTTGTCTTCTTGGTATTTTTCCTTAGTTTCTAGAAAGACTACTTGGATGAGTGAAATGAAAATCTTGGTAGATATAAATTCCCTCCCAACAAAGTAAACATAGTCTACTCTTTTTCTATCCAATGTAACTTTTTATAATACACCAATTCGTTTTCAAAGTTCAATAAAATATGTCCTTTATAATAAACGATTAAAATAAAACCATGGTATTAGAAGAAATCGCTACCTCAATTAGATGCACAACATGTTCACAACATGCATCTTACTAAACTCAGATGTAAATATAAATAAGATTATCCCACTCCATCGCACTTATGAAAAAAAGATCACTACGGTTAGGTTAATACAAGAACCGAAGGCAGAGTGTTGGGCAATATCAGAATAGGGCTACGCTATGTTTACATGTACTAACGATTAGGTTAGGTTTCATTTGAATTAGAGATAAACATAATATAGCTCAACACTAGGCAAGTTTCAGTTAGGGGATTAAAAAAAACATGATAACACTAAACTGCTTATTTAGTTTTACATATTTCTAAGTATAACATAGGACCTACAAAAGTTAGATTTAATTAGTTTTTGTTGTTTGAATGTGCTTTCTTGATAAACCAACGAAAGTTGATCTTCAAAAGATAGTTTGGAATGTTCTAATTTTAGAGTCATGTATAACGTTAGATGATTTCTTCGATTCATTTACATAAAACGTAGATTATGATGATTAAGCTCGCCATCTGTTATGGTGACATCTAAAATAGTTGATGTTGTACATCTGAAGATATGGTATTGAGAGAAGCTAGATGTCATCAAGTAGGCATTAAAAATTAGTTTGTTTCTTTATTGATTCAATCACACATTTTAGTTCCACGTTGTTGTAAACTTTGAAAATCCATTTCAGCACGTTAGTTTAGGTTATGTTCATTGTTTAGATTGCATGTTTACGTTAGTTTTGTTTAACTGTTAATACCAGTAGCACGTTTAGTTTTAGGTAAGCTTCACTTAAATAATAGCTAATAGAGTCTTGAGGATGATGTTATGGTTCTTCTGTTGATAATATTATGGTTCTTCTATTAAGATTAGTGCATCTTTAAGTTGACCATCCTTGAATACTTTTTCTAGATTTGTTCGTTGTATTTTGAAGTTATTGTTTAAACGTTTATGTGAGAGACCTTCATCATCTATCCATCGCATCAGATTTTGGACTTACATTTTGTTTAGCATTAAACCTTTCTTGATCTAAACTTTTGTTTGTTGATTCATTGATGTTAGTTTTCTCTTGTTTTTCTTACCATTCGTTTCTTTCTTGACTTTTTGTGTTGTTTAAGTTTATAAGTTTTGTTCTGGATATTGCTTTGTTGTGTTCATTTGATCTTTATTTTTTTTTATTAATATCGTTTTGAAAGTAGTTAGAACATGTAATATTATCGAGTTTTGCCAATAATCTTTTGCTCGTATTTAATAAATCACGCTGTGTCATTTGTTGAATTTGCATTTTTAAGTTTCCAATTACATCTTGATTGGTAGCAACTGTTGTTATCAGAGAATCAATTCTATTGATAGATTTCAAATGTTTTGCTTTATTCTGATAATATTGAGTAGATGTATCCATTGTCTGCTTTGCTGCATTTGCTGTTATATTTTCTGGTTGATTGAAGGACCATCCTGGATACAACATGTCTATTCCATCTAAGGTAAGGATAGTATGAGGCATATCTATTGTTCTAACTAAAAATACAGATCTAAAAAGCAAAAAAGATTGTCGTGTGATTACGTAACCTCATGAGAAGCTCCACACCTGCAAGAAGTTCTTTTGTTTTTTTAATTTGGTTTTCGATCTTCATTTTATGAATTTTCAAATTTTTGAATTTGTTCTGAGTTGATATTCTTTACCATGTAACATATGAAATAGATGGGAATCTTTGTCCACTTGCTCTTCAATAGCAACTATTTCTATAGCCCTGTGTAATGCTAGTTTGTTGTCAGAGAGCAGCCTACGACGGATGACTTCTCTGAAGTTGCCAACTACTAGTTGGTTACGCAGCGTTTCCTCTAATGCTTTACCATAATTGCATTTCATGGACTGCTTTCTAAGGTATCTTAAAACATCTGAAGAAGACTGAAATTTTGTTTGATGCATTGTATGAAATTTATAACGTTCTAATATTTTGTTACCTTTTGCTGGAAAATAATGATGTAAGACTTCCTCAGTCTTAACAAAAGGTAGATCAGTTAATTTCTCTAGTGAGAAAATGTCCTTTATCATGTCCAATGCTGCTTAGGAACAAGGAAACGTTTCTATCTGTATAGAAAAGGCACTGCAATATGTGAAAAATTATTCTAATAAACACGTATGTCGATTAGATTTGAATCGAAACGTTCAAGCTGTGTGTTAGACAACATTTTTCACTATTTTAAGAAACAATAAATTATATATTACTATACAGCCAGTTGATGAGACGATTAAACAAGATTAGACGATAAAGTTGATTTTCCAACGATGCCAGATTACTTGATCTCTTGGTGGGCGCAGATATTTTCTTCCCTAACTGCACCATCTTAACATGCTAGGGTTTGCTTTTTAGACTCGATATTAACTAGCATGTTAAAAATAATTGTCCACTATGAAATATCTCATTGAATGAAATCTAAAGAAAATAGAAAAAATAACTCCGTTTCCCAGAATCGTCACAAGATGTAGTAGTAAAGAAAAGCCAAAAACAAGGGTGTTTTCATACACCTTCACTTCAAGAATAACTGCTGGATTAGATATGAATTTAATAATTAATAGATATAAAAGAAGTCGAAAAGACAACACAACATGTTTATTGTAGAATAACTCCTCTATTTCTTAAATACGATGGTATGAACGCGAGAATGTACGTTCACCAATGAAACATCAGTGTTCATATTGTTAAGAAAAAATCCACGAATTAAATATCAGTTTGTATCTCATTTAGGTACCTGATGTAAAATAAATGAATGACATATAATCAAATGGAACATACTTGTAAAAACCAAAATTAATGTAAATTTAAATAAAACAATGATAATTATTATAGCGATGTTCTCGGGATATCAGCAAGGTGAAGTCCACGATAGAGCCGACGTTTCAGGAACAGACACTATTCTCATCTTCAGGGCAAATGTGCTGAGACCAGTTCATGCGTACTGTATATAGGAACGGCAGGCAGTATCAAAGGCACAGTGATTTATCCTCGTGTTCTAACTTCCTAAATTATCTGACAAGTAAGAGTTAAAGAAGTTACTGCTGCGACTCTACTGACAAAACCAGCGACACCTGAATCAATTTTATCAAACAGGTAAAATTCACTGATACTTGGAGCATTTAGGGCCAGAGTACTTTTCCATTGTGTCGTATGCTGCTGGTACACCTAGCATAATGGAACTAATATGAAAGAAATTAATTTTACATTAAATGACGTAGTCTATTATGTTGAATGTTCCTGCAAAGTTTGGCATAGATTAATCTAACGAAATTGAGGAATATTTAATAATTATTTTGAAGCGTTGGTAACACTGAACCATTCCACCAATCAAAAACCTCTGTACATCTTTTAACGCTTGAGATTTTGATTTCTAGACATGGACTGAGAAAGAAAAAGACAGATTCCCCTGTAGCCCACAAACGTGTTTTGAACGTTGATTTTTGGTTTATTTCGTTGATAAAACGTTATCGGTTGAGAAAAGACGTTTAATTTTAAATCACATTTCAACAAAGACGTGATATTAATGATAAAATACTTGTATAAGCTCAACGTTGATTTAACTGCTATTTCCAACTATGGTATAGATTTCGTTTCATGGGATTCTAATTTCATGGAACAAAAATTTGTAATTAAAAGATAATTGATGCCATGAATTGCTATTTTGTGAACTTCAATCTATATTGCGATGAATTTTTTATTTCGTTAATAGGACGTTAATGTGACGTATTCTAGCTATTATATTGAACTAAGTCCAAGATTATCTTTCCAAGTTGCTTAAAGTGTGCTTAAAACAGAATACAAAAAAATCTCATGTTCTCATTTGGATGTTGAAAACAGATTGAATTTTAAAACTTAATTCAACGAAAATAGTATTTCGTTGATACGATGTACTTTCAACTATCATTCATACTATATCCGTTTTTCTCGTTTCGTTTTCATTTCACCCTTGTATTTATAATTTAATTGCTTAAACATTATACTTAAAAGAAAATACAATAAAAATGCCTATATTATTCATGTTTTCCTTTGTATGTTAAAAACAGGTTGAATTTTAATCTATATTGCAACGAACATTTAATCTTAACGATACAGTAAAAGAGTAGTGGCCTCCCCAGGTGGATTCTTTAATAAGTGGTCAACGCATCGAGCTACCAACGAGAAGTGCAGAACGTTCCTGTGTTCAAACCCCACAGCAATCGCTCGGATTATTTACTGTTGGAAAATTAACGCCATATATCGTGATAAAAGCAACGGATAAAATGAAATTCTAATGTTTAATCCACGTATTTTCAACGTTTGGGTGGTTTTGCGGTTGGAGGAGTTACTTGCTGGCTTTCTCGCGAGCAGGTACCTTGAAGCGACGCTCCAAGTGATTAGTCACTGTAACGTGTGCTAAAGATTGAAGCGATCAGGAAGTGAGTGGAAGTACTGATTAACAGGTCAATAACTGTTCAACATTAGATATAGTTTTTGAGATGTGAATTTACACGCAGACAGTGTTTATGCGTTTTTTTTACTCTTCTGTTTTTGTGACAAATATAAAGTTCAATATTTATGAAATACAATATGAATCTGCCACAACAACAAAATAGTGTTGGATTTTTGGGCGGTTCCAGAGAAAGCATCTAGTGTTGAGTGCCTGACTTTTAACTTAAAATTGGAGATCATCTCAATCGAAGTACACCACACCCGCATTTTTTTACAAAATTATTTTCTGAATTAGTGTTAAATAAACTGTTAACTAATTATGAAAGCAAAGTAGATTTTCAAAATTACAATGTTAACTACAAAATTCCGATAGAAAATGCAGATTCAGTACACACTATGATTACCAATTATCCTGTACCTCTCGAAATGGACCAACATTTGGTAACAAAAACTCTAAGCACGTAGGGCAAGGTAAGTTTTGTGAGGGAAGAAAATTTTCCGAAGGTCCTATATATCCGGTTCGTTGTGGTGTTGTACAAAAAAATTGCAACTTATCAAAAGCATTCCTTCATCCATATTAGTGCAGAGTTTACATCTTATGGTGTCATATTATGGTTAAGAAAAAGTGTTTTATATGTTTACAGGACACGCACATTTTCGATACTTGTCCGTTGAGGAAGGAAACACGCGCCTCCTACGGGACGCCGGGAAGGTCCTCACCGTTAACATCCTCTCTTTTAACGTCAGTACAGTGGAAACTGTGAATACAACTAGTTATAGTCAACTCCCAATATTATGAGCCCCAATAAGGGTGTTAAGCAGCAGTATAGAAACAACAGGAACCAGTCTAGAAAACTCAACTCTCATTCTAAGGAGGAGAAGTTAAAAGAAGACCCAAAACATGGACAAAAATCGGGAATTGGTACAACTGAAGAAAGTATCCATAACTCTAGACACATACAAATTACAAGAACAGGAAGGTGGCCGTGATGGTACCGTCCAGGAGTGATCCAGATGTGGCAAGTTGGAACGAAAGTTCCGAACAGGAGAAAATAACTCAGGTCGAAATCATTAAAAGCGTGGACTATAATATCCTCAGAAAAAGGAACCAACAGAGGTAGAAAACGTAAACCGATTCAGAAAAAACCAGCGCACAATATCTTACGATTATTCCCCAGGAAGGTGTGACTTTTGGTACCACAACAAAAAAACACAATAGAAATTTAGTAAAAACGATATTGGAAAGCGAACAAGTATGGGTTTCGCTTTTTGTTTCGTTTCCTATTTTCCTTCATGTGTACAGCCGAACTGATGGGACCTTTTAATAGTTTACGTAAGATCTTAATAATGCAGACTTATAGAAGGGCTTTGATATTCTAGGAAGGCAGTCTGGAAACCATTCGACAAATGGTGCTAAAGGATTTTCTCAATAATAACAATATTCATCAGAATTGCTTTGTTATCAGAATTTAAATATCTGTTCCACGACAGATTCAACAATTATAATTTATATTTGTCGCCGTCAGTTAATGGTACAGGTTCGGGCTTTGGTATAAGTGTTGATCTACCTTTTACTAAACAGCAATTTATTGACACAGAACCCATAGACAGTAGAACTTTTAAACAGTTGCAGACTTCGGGAGTTCACATCTCTTCGGATACTGCGCACAAACACCAACGGAATGTTTTCTTTAAAATTTCTATAGCTGCTATTCTCCGAAGTGGAGTAAGAGCCTATTAGTGGGAAGGGTCTGGAACTCAGTTAGAAGTGGAGATCAGATATAACCATCGTTTATTTATTATCCTGCTTTACACAACTTAATACGTACTTTTGACCTGCATACATATGAAATCACCTACGACTGAATGGCAACGAAACAGTTTTTACAGCTACTTTGAAAAACAGAATTTACCGTTGGTACTGCACACCAGATGTATTACCACAAATCAGAGTAATCGAAACCATACCCATGATATTCTTCGATCATTTAGCTACGATTTTGACAATCCATTTCGAAGCCACCCAATCCATCCGATAAAACCCGATCTGGTATTTTAATATCATCTTTCAAAACAAAAATTTTCGACAAGTCTTTTAGTAAAATGGAAATATTTATGCGAATACGGGGATACTGAACCTAGACGCCGTAGATCAGTGGTAGAGCGTTGGCGTAGCATTCGGGAGGTCGTCGGTTCGATACTAGCGACCGACCATCCCAGTTTTCCTAGGCTTTTCCTCAGTCACACCAGGCAAATGCCCGGATGGCACTTTGAATATGGGCCCTGACCGATAGAAGAGCATTAGATGCCTAAAGGTCATAAATAAAATTCAGTCAAATTCAACGGGCATACCTATATGAACTTAAGTCAATGTTGGATTACAAATGTCGAAACCAACCTGAGAAACACTTGTAAACAAAGGGAGATACATTTAAAATAATTAACAATATGAAAATATTAAGCTGAGTTTTAACAATACGCCTACAACGGACCTCAAAAGATGTACTATCACAGAAACAATTTGGTTTAGAAGTGGAGCCACCGGTGACTTTAGCCTTGGGAACATCTCCGATTACATAGGTTATTTTGAAAATGATTCAAAGTCATCAACAGGAGTAATAGCATTCGATGTCACTCAGACAAAACTGTCTTTGTCGTATTAAGGATAGTTGTAGACAGACTGGGAATTAAAAGGAAAACACTCCTCCTACTACACCAAATATTCCGTAACCACACAGTATAAGTCACTCATTAGCATCGCGTAATATTGTTAGTAATAATGGAATAGAACAGGGAAGGCCATTATCTCCAATAGTACTAGTTTAGCGACCAGCCAGTTAAAACAAGTATGTTGCAACTCACAATTACATAGACGATTTCATCCAGTTCACACCAAAACCACATTGAATACCTGGCATCAATGAAATAATGACAGAATATCATAATGCGTCTAGAGTAGCCCTTAAACACCCAAATACTAAGATTTTGTGTTTGAATACGCTCCATGCCAATGAATACCAAACATTCTTTGACACATCTGCAAGTGTTCGAATCCTAGGGATCCAATGGTCACACAGTATTACAGAATGTACACAACTGACATAAAAACTTTTCTGTAAAACAATTGTACGTTTTGTTTACAACATCCTCTTTGACATATCAGTTACCAAGAATAATTAAAAAATCCCGAAGAACCAACGGAATGGAATGTGGGCTGCGATCAATAACAAATGCCTGAGTACCCCGCTAAAAGCTGTTTTGCTATAAAGTAATTCACCATATTAATCTGTCACCTGAAAAACTAAATTTCCTAGGAATAGTCCTAACAGATTTATGTAAGAAATATAATGTAATAACAACAAATAGACATATAGTAACATAATGTCAATGGGTAAAAATCACATGAGAAACATATCAACCATATTTTGGACTCATTTGTCGTACATATCCCACTTCAATCACATACGAACAGTATCTACAATTAACAGATTATACCTTATTTACAAATAAAAACCAGAACACCGTAATATGGTTGACAGCCCAGAGATTGTTGCTTCTAACCAGTAAAAGATCATACTATCAGAAGGAACTATATTGTAATATTGTGCAGAACGAATCCCTGAAAATAAATACTTCATATAAAAATAAATGTTTTGGAAAAAATATGATTCTTGAATAACAAATGTAAAGAGGGTTGTAATCCAAGTAGAATAATAATAATAAAAAAACGATTGCTATGCATTTTGTCAACCATGTAAATATCGTTTAAATAACTTTTCGGTACTAACATCTAATCCACGTATTTTCAAAGATTCTGTTATACTGATAAATGAATTGGATTTTAACACCTTTTCTCAGGGTGTTATTTGTCATCAGAAGAGGCAAGAGGGAAATTAATACCTAAGAATAACCGGAGAATAATGGAATTCTGGACGCAAATACACTGATTTTCTATCCCTCCAAGATAACTTGCGGTATACCAGCAAACACTAAAGATGCCCTCGATCTCCCCCATTTCCGACCATACAAATAACCACTTTATTCTGTTATAGCGTCGCTATCAAAGAACCTAAAAAAAGTATTAAAAGCGCAATGTATGTAACCTCAAAGGACATTTACGTAGTTAAACAGAAATCAACTCAGCATGACTCTTTTTGTGTAATAGTTAATACTTAGTTCAAAATACTCGATATGTAAAGATGGAGTTTGTTGATACCAAATAAATTATTTTTAAAAGTACCTTTACACTATTATTTTAAAACAACACAGCCATACATTGCCACTGTTGTAGGATTTAAAAAGAATATCATTTGTGTAACTACATACATGCCGCCGTGTTTGGACTTACCAGAAACTGCCTGCTCGAAAAATATGAGAAGGTTCTAAGTGTATAGCTACAAATATTATTTATATAAAAGGACAGGAATAAGTTAGTACGTGTTTTAGCAATTTTAGCATAAAGCAATGGTTCGTCTAAAGGATACTACATGTGGAATAAATGGATCATTGAACGTAGAAATTTGATTAACTTGTATTTTTTGTCAAAATACATTTTCATTGGAGACGCAGCTAAGAAGAAATTTTGTTAAATTATCAGAGGCAACATCTATGAACAAAATATTTACAGGTAAAAATATTTATAACAGTTTAGTGAAAATTGATTTTGGATTTGCTTTGGTTATTTCCCATAAACGTTTTTAAATAGTAAGCAATCTTTAGACGTAATAGCTTGATAGATTCCAAAATTACCACACGTTCTCTGTTGTGTTCAAATCCGCAATTATGAAAATTATATTGATTACATTAATCAAAGTATTAAAATGTACACTTACCACATAAAATTTAGTTACGAATATAATCGTAATACAAATTTGAATTTAATGGCATCTAATATAATTACAATTAAAATGTTGAATAATTTATTTAACAATGAAAGTACTGATTAACTGGTGTACAAAGCCTGATTAATTTATTACGCAGTGTGAATACAGTTTTCTGGGCACTATAAGAACAAATACCATCGCATCTTGGTCCATACAGCTCGGATCCATATTCTAATGTAGTTTGGATTTCACGGTAATGGTTTCGTGGAATCTAGGTATTTCATTAGGAAAAATACCAAATGTCGAACACAGTTATCTGAAATCAACACTGTTCAACAGTGATTAAAGCTACTTTGTTCTCCTAAAAATATTTAATATCCTCAGAATTGATGGGATTAATTTTAACACGTTACGCATGGTCACATATCCCACAATTTCGGGAGCTCAGAAAATCCCATGAATATTTATTAATCGGAAACCAAAACAATTTCATTTACCAGAGAAATTTAAGGAAATCCTGGTAAAAGTTCCAGTAATTAATTGTTTCTCGAATATGCAATTTGAAGTGCATTGTGGGATATATGACCATTTCCCGGGGAAGTGAGCTGACTGCCTTGAATAAATCCTTGGTGGAGGACATTTTTCAAAGCCTTTAGTGTTTATTCCGAAGACCTTGTCACAATATGTGGAGATTGTGGCTTTCAGGACTCAGTCAAAATTCATTAAATGTGTTAAATAAATTCAATAAAGGCTTTTTTAAATATAAAATCCGATATTTTTTTCATGTACGGAACATATTTTCTGCGCTTGAAACAACCTTGACTCAAACCATGATGCGACAGAGTGAGGTAGGGGAGAATATGGGAATGAAGTCGAGCGAGGGTCTAGATTTAAGATATCACCTTTAAATTACCCAAGTGAGAGTGGAAGAAATGTCAATGAGGATGGACGAACGCTGGACACGAATCCATGACCTTTCGAATACAAAGACAATACTCCAACGAAAGTACCTTGTCCCAGTTTTTAATTGAGGGCATATTGGAAGGAAAATACTTGTGAAATGGTTACAAAATGTTAAGTCTGACAGAAAGGATTGCCAAACTGTTGTAGGGCGTGCCAATAGCTTCATCAAGTCAAACTTGTGACAGATATTCGTATCCAAATGGCCCACCTAACTATGTTCATTTTTGTACACAAATTAGTATGCTTTTCTACTGACAATACTTGGAAGTCCTCTGTGCGCAAATTAAGTTAGACCGTGTCTAGTTCGATCAAGAGGATATAACGATCGGAAGGAAAAACCAGGTCAATGCTGTCACTGTTTGTGAGATATTTTCCAAGGTTACTTCAACTGATAGAATCAGAACGGGGACGAAATCCCCCGGAGCACGATAATATTGACTTGTGACCCCTTGATCGAAGTATACCCTAGCTAGCCTAACAGAATCATTATCAGAAACTCCTATATAATAGGGTCTCACAAAATAGTTAAAAATTGTTCAAAGCACCTTCAGCATTATAGGGTGGATCGATTTTCTTTCAGATTCATTTTCCGAATAGATCTCGAAGTATACCTCCTAGTCATAAAACTGAGATACAGAATACCAAATATTGATTGTTTTTACGGAAAATGCTCTATTATTCATCCAGCGGAAGACTCTATGGAATTTTCCAAGTAGAAGAGGGTGGAAAGTGAGTGCCCGCCCATCTTTTATTGCATTACAGTGGTCGAGTTTTACACCACGAATTGCCTCTTGATTTGCAGTATTATCGTGATTGTTCTAACGATAAGTCTTACCCGTATGAAACCGTTACGTCCTCAAGACAAGATGCAGAACTCAGCAATTAATTTCCAGTTTTACGTAGCGCCCGACTGACTTGATATGGTTTGAAAGTTCAAACGATAGCCGTACCGAATCCAGACAAAGCATTTCAAAGCTTGAGTAGTATGCAAGACGTCATCTGTAACTTTTCTGGTAATTGAAACTGAAGTAAAACATATTTACCCCACTCTACGAAGTTAGCAAATCGAGGATCAAAATTTAAATTTCATCAAGTTAATTTTTAGATTTTGTAAGTATATTCTATTGTGCTTGTCTGGAGAGCACTGGGTACTTATTTTCGTTTGTTTTGAACCATACCCAGGATGGTTCTAGAATGCGTTCATCTTTCAAGTACAGAGAAAAATAAGGATTTTGATGTTGTCAGATAAATACTTCATCTTTTGAATTGTTAGCCACACATTAATTGGTGCGTCCTAAGTTTTGGAGTTTGATATGATGTAAAATTACGCCAGTGAGTAGATTTCTATCGTGAGCTCGGCGAACATCTTCAAGCTGCGACTTGGCTTCGTCAACGCAATGTATTTCCGAATGATATCCGGCAGTCAACCAACGGGCGTGATTAACAGGTCCAGGAAACCACTTAGCTATACCTTCGAGACAATTTCTGGTGTAGCATCGTCTAAAGGTAAGTCTAATCTTTGAATCATAAATTTTCATTCAGCAGGAATAAGACTTGCATTGGCAGTTTCGAACTCAACGATGAGGAAGGTAAGAGGACTAACCTACATTTCGACAATCATTTCAAGAAATTGTCTTAACGAGAATTCGTTCGAATGTAATTTGGCAGATAATCAATTCAATAGGACGTTGAAGTTATTTCTCGATGCGACGATTTATGTAGCTCTGTCATTTTTATTTGTAATCTCTCCATCACAGCCAATTCAAATAGGCTCAGACAATTCTAGTACTCTTCTGTGAAGGCACTGCCAAATCTTTACAGTTAATGCCTTCTGTGTCCCACGATTCCTCTTCTAAATGATTTAGATATATTCAAGTAGGTTCCGCAGTAACAACATTATGTTCTTCCTCTAATGCGGGGAAATTACACCATATGATTCGCTCAGCATGGTTTGGTCTTTCCTATCGTCACAAAATAGGATAGCAAATATTTTGGTTAAGAAACACATTTTATATGCTATTTATTTTCAGGCTGTTGTGCGCCAGATTACCAAACGGGTGACTCCAGTTCAAATCTTGGCTAGAATGCTGGCAACTTTCCTTGTCTGCTCACGTGCCTGTCCCTCTGAGGTGCACTCAGCCTCCTAACAATTTTAGTATTGAATTCAGTGATATTCCTTTGATCTTGGTAGACAAAGGCGGTCGAGCTTGAGACTCACAACTCAACCTTCAATTCGTACTGTAAATAAATAATATGTAGAGCGCTACTTCCACATGTCCCATGTTGCAGTTCGTCTGAGTATTGCATGGGAACGGATGCTGCTAAATGGCACATCTGTTTACAGATACTTGTTTACTTGACAGTGATATTTGAGAGGAATAGAAGACATGTCATAGTTATAACAAGTGCATTATTCTCTGAACCAAAAATTCAATGTTTAAAATTAGTTGAAAATCTTGTAAATAATTTTCGTATATACATATATATTCTAAATATATTTAATATCTTGCTATACTACTTGCAGTGATGTTTAGATTCTTGAATATAATAATTTTAGTGCTGACAAAGGTTCCAATCAAATTAATATTGGGAAATAAATTAATTTGTTTTAATTAAATTTGTGAATTAGCTTTATTATTTGTCAACAAAGTTAATAAAATTGTGCAGGAATTTGTACTGAATAATTGGCCATCTAGTGTAGTAAATTTAATAAAATTCCGATTGCATACGTTGAAAATATAAACAACGTTAGATTGCAATTTTTGTTTTTCATGTGGATGCACTACATGTAAGCCTAAATATCAGATTAGTTGAATTTTTACTTGTTTTTGTTATCAAAGAATCTTTGTAACAGCAAATAAAGTAAAAACACGAATGATACTAGAGTACTATTCTGCACTTTTGTCTTTTAAGACATGTTGATTAAGACGATTGTATTTTATCTGGAAAGCCAATGGAAAAGAGCTCTCTCTCTCTAGCTCTCTCTTACATACACTGTAGTGCCAAAAGTCATGCCATAGCCGGAGGGAACTAGTTAACGACGCAGTAACATCGCGGAAATTTTTGTGGAAGGTCCCAAAAGAGTTACAGAGTGATCAGTTGGCCTTCCGTATGTGCAGTGAAATGTGGTGTAGCGTGGTCATGGCAACCCGACGAGGCTTAGCGGCGGTTGAGCGCGGGATGATAGTTGGCGCAAATGAATATGCTGTATTATTTCGGAAATCGTCCGGCATTGAACTTTACTCACTCAATTTGACAAGAGTTGATCGTGGGTATCGCATTGGAGGCATTCAAAACAGAGTGACAGCCCACGGGTGCAGAGTGACCACAACAGGCGGCGTCTGGGAAGACTCGTCCGGGCAAATTGACAAGTTACGGGTTCGTGATCAGACAGCAAAAATCAATGCAGGACGTCGCAAGAAAGTGTCGCAGAGTTTAGTGCATGACAATTTGATCTCATTGGGGTAGTGCAGCCGAAGACCGAACATGTACTACTACTAATCGCTGCCTATCGGCAGCGGTGACTCAGATGGGCCCGGAAACAAGTGGATTGGGCCGTAGAGGTGTGTTAACTTGTAGGATGGTCAGACGATTCAAGTTTACAATTGATACGCGTGATAGAAGGATCCAGATATGGTGCAGACCCCATGATGGGTGGCCCCAAGTTGTCAACAAGGCACTGTGAAAGTTGCTGGTGGCTCCGTCATTGTGTCCTTCGTGTTTACCTGGCATGATCTGGTCGCTCTGATGCTCTTGAACCGGACATTGACCAGTCAGCACTATGATAAGGTGCTTAGTAATAATCTCCAGCGCTTTATGGACTTGGTGAAACCTGTCAAAATATATTTTTCAGGACAAGAATGCGCCGCGTCACTGGGTAGCAATGGTGCTCGAGAAGTTTGAAGAACATTTTGGCATCTACCAACACATGATTTCCTCCCCCAGATCCCTCGAACATGAACAATATAGAGCACATGTTCTATATTTGTTTTTCATTAACCTCAACCTCGATAATAGAACAATAGGATGTTAGAACAATCATGATAATATTCGAAATCAAGAAGCAACTCGAGATGTAAAACTCGACCACCATAATGCAATAACAGGTTGACGGGTACTCACGTTCCATCCTCTTCTACTTGGTAAATTCCAGAGTGTCTTCCGTCAGATGAATTACAGAGCATTTTCCGTGAAACGAATCAATGTTTGGTATTGTTTTATCTCAGTTTTATGAGTGGGAGGTGTCCTTTGAGAGCTATTCCTAAACTGAATCTGAAAGAAAATCGATCCACCATATAATGCTCAAGGTGCTTTGAACATTTTTTTAACTATTTTGTGAGACCCTATTATATAGGAGTTTCTGATAATGATTCCGGTAGGCTAGCTAGGGTGTACTTCGATCAAGGGGTCACAAGTCAATATTATCGTGCTCTGTGGGATTTCTGGATCCACACTCAAATCACCCGTTGTCTCGAATTTCAGTACTATCTTCTTTAAGCTATTTCTTGATATTGGTCCTCTTCTAATACCTTTCAGACGCCGATATTCCCTCAATGCAGCACTGTAATTCCTCCCGTTCTGATAGACGAATTTGACTAACAGTGCAAGGTCTCTCTTATCAATAGCGATGCTGCTCCTCACGCAATAGTGTGTATGAAGTGTTAGCGCGCGTATGTTAAGGCCTGTACAGCGCCATATTTTTTCCTGGTGGCGGAAATTGGAACTAATATTTTTCCAGCCTAACTCGCTTCCGCATTGTCTCATTAGCATATTTACTGAATTTCAATGTAATACGTTGATTACAACCCGCGCTGGACCACCGTGAATAGCGGGACTTTAATTGTAACCACCCGGTATATAGCGGCGCTTCTATATGCACTAACTACCAACACTGAAAATTACTACGTAGTAAGAACTACTTACAGAGTAAAAGTGAGAAAACAGGGATGTGTAAGCTAGTAAAAAGGAGTAAGAAGGAACTCTTCTACTACTACTACTACTAGTACCACCACCCAGGGGTGCCCATCCCATCATGGTCCATGACGCGCCCCCTAGAATTTCCCTCGTGTCTCCCCCCAAAATCAATGGATGCCACGATGCATATCTTGTCTATTTTATATTAGTCTACAAGACTATAAATCTGTGTATACATAAAAGTCCAATAATAATAATGTAAAACATATGGAAAAGTGTTCACAAACAATCGGACGGATTTTCAAAAATGTGTCAGATCTTTAGACTTCTAATAATATAAATTGTAATTTACCTACAGAATCTAGAATTCAACCTTAAGGAAATAAGAAACCTGTGATAAACATATTTTAACATACACTACAAAGAAGATACAATGGGAGTAGTGGTAAAGAAAAGGATTTTCATCATGTCGTATCTCAGCATTATTAGACTTCCTGCAATGAATTCACACATTTCACTGCCTCTTTGTTTTCTCCCCTATTACAAAATAATCAACAACGTATCTAACGCCCATTACAATACCTGGAATTTTTCTTGAACCTTACTTTCAAATTTGTCCATGAAGAAGTCTGCTAACACTGGAGAAAGAGGATTAGGCATGAATAAGCCACTCTCTTCAAACCAAATCTGGTTGTTGAATTTACAATACTTGTAATCAATACATATTTGGAGGCCCCTGGTATACTCGTCTACTATTAACTGATCTACACCCTTGTACAAAAACTACGCTTACTTTATATCCAGGGTTTGTTGCCGAGGGAGGCTGGGGAATATTTGTTTTTTTTTACATCAAAGCTGCTTAGGAACGATTTTATCTCTGTCCTGTACATGTTTAAAGTTATCCACAACCTGGAATAAGTTATTTACTGTGAACTGAAAGCTTGGCTGTAATTCCCAAATCACCTTCCATAGCTTCTTTGCCAATTTGTAAGCTGGGTGATGGTACGCTGCTAGAATCGGTCTCACTGTTTATTGTCTTAATGCAATTTAGCTGTCCCGAAGGCAAATGGAATGTTGGTCGCTGAAACTATACAGTTCTCTTCTTGTTATTAATTATCACTTCTTAACATATTTTTGTATAGTATTAATAATCTGCTATAAAGGGTTTTCTTTTCTATCTCGAAACCTGCTTCATTTAATGCTGGTATCATTTTTTCGTTATATACCTCTCGTTATAGAAGTATAACAGTACATTTGTCATCTTTACATACATATACCTGATTTTCACTTAATCATGGTTTTGTTTACCTCACGTTACCTGGATACCCCTGATTACCTTGGGGTTGTTTACAGCCTGTATTATTTTTATTTGCGCAACTCTTTTTAATAACAGATAAGAATTTATTTATAAAGTCCTCTTTTTCTTCTCCATCTTTTATATGCTCCGCTGATGATTGTATACTGACTATATATTCTTGGTTGTTTGACGAAATTTTCAAGGCATTAACGAAAGTTTTCTTGACGAAGTGCGGTATTTCCTTTATGTACGTTAAATTCACAAGGTTATCTTTATCGTGTCTAGTAAATCGTGCATCATGCGTCGTGCGTAGTAGTGTGGTCGCTTAGGCCAAATATTGGCAAGAATCGTTAGAAGCTGACTTAAGGCGACAGATTTTGCATAGTTCTTCTATATCCTAAGTATAAGCAATTTGTTAGCAGGTACCCGATTTTCGGTTCCGTTATCTTGAAATACCTCGCAATCTTTATTTTCTTCAAGCTTTTTAAATGTTTCTTCACAAATCGCTGATTATTTCCCCCAGAGGTTGAATTTACAACTAAAAGTGTTCAAATATCTTATTTACCATTAAATTATCTACAATGTAAGCCAAATACTGCTTTCGTAGCTTTCATAGTTTACCAGATACAAGACAGTGTACCAAAGACGAGCTACCGAAAACAGCGTTGGGCAATTTGTATCAGTGTCTATTTTGCCAAAGTATCTTCATATTTTGCTCTTTGCCCCAACGCTATTGTTGGTAGCCTCTTCCCGTCTTCGAACGCTCATTAGTTGGGCCGATCAGCTTCGAACTTTCCGCTAGTGTCTGCTCTCACCGAAAATATATTCCTCAGTAAGCAACGTTTGAACATAAGAAACCTTTATCAGTGCATTGTTAATTGTTTCAACCCTACTTTGTCCGTACTACTGTGTTTGTGGATGACACCCCTGAGTCCATCGCAGTTGTGTGGAAAGATGGTACCGAACCTTTTGTGGCTCGCTTCTCTTAAGCATATTGTATATTTGTTAACGACTTTCTGGCCGCAGCTGTGGTGACCCTTCTCATGTACCCTAAACAAGTGCTAATTATGACCGACAGCATTGCTGTACTGTATTCCATCAATCGACGTAGTTACCACGTAGACTACCTGACTACAAAATTGCTCACTATTTGATACCTCTGTCAATAAGTTTGTAGTATGTCATGTATTGTCAGAAAATAATAAAGCGGATCGAGCTTCACGCAACGTGAATGGACCCACAGACATTGGAATGGGCCCGGCGGGAGGGGCAAGGGGTATAATATCTCAAGATCACCTATCGGGATCTCAGTTGATCTGTTGATCTCGTCAGAGCGGGAGCAGCGCTCGCGTGCAGTTCGGATTGATTTAAGCGGCAAATTTTCATAAATCTTGACTTAAATAGTAGATACCATAGAAAAAAAAACATTGAGAAACTATTTAGCGAACAGCGACAAAATATAATTATAATATTATAATCTATAAAATGTCTAACTTTTAAAATCTTATATCACACAAAATATTAAAGATACGAAAGCGGTATTGTACTCACATTTTTGGAAATTTAATTTGAAATAAAACTCAGTTGAACACTCTTTGCTCTAAACTCTACTATTAGCGAGAAAATCAGCGATTTTCTAAGAAAATTCGAAAATTTACCAAAAAAAAAAAAAAATGTTAAAAGCTTGTATCTCGAAAACTATGAAAGTTACAAAAGTGTTATTGGGCTCCAATTGTACATGATTTAATGGGAAATAAGATATTTGAACACGGTTTCCTGTAAACTCAACCATTGGGGTGGATAATCAGCGATTTGTGAAGAAAAGTAGAACATTTACAAAATAATCATGTTTGAAAGCTTGTATGTCAAAAACTATGAAAGCAACAAAGCTGATGGAAAAAAGTTAGATCGAAACCCAAATCCAAATTCAATCTGTAACTATGGAGATTAGAACATAGATACCAGGCTAAAGAGCTATATCCAGAAAACTACAAACGCTATATAAAAGTTCGGAGTACAAGGATTTTTGAAACCAAAAATGAAATTACACAACATTTTAAATGAATACAAAAGGGTTATAGAAGCGGAAGAATGTGAGAACAATCATGATAATAGAACAATCGACACTGTATGACCCTACATCCCTCCAGCGGACTAACAGAGGCTTGTCGCGATTCGACCACGCCGAATTGCTGCACTTTGCCATGCTCGAAGGGAGGAATACGCTAAAATGCTTGATGATTCTTAATGCCTAGAGCCAGGGAGGGTCCACGGGGTCCGGACCATCACCGAAATTCTGCGATGTAATATTAATATGTTCTATGTAATATTAATATAAACGTTGGGCATAAATATACACATTTCGTATACATACTAAGACTTGCAACGCCCGAAAGAAACTGGTGGACCTCCTCTGAAACGAAATTTGCCTAGAGAATATAAATAGGAGACATGAAGAATTTGCAAATGAGTTTGATGTAACACATTTTATTGACTAAATATTGTATAATTGTATTTAGTGAAGTAGAACTAGTTTTCTAAAGTATAAAAATATTCTTGCCGAAAATAGAAGTTTCAAGTTTGAAAATTTAAGACACCTTGTCGCAAGGTCTGTTAACTGGCCTCGCTTCCTGTTTAAAGGTACCGCCAAGACGAGGTTGTTTTTTTGGTCAACAGGTGATGGATGTGGCACTTGACGTCATAGCGAGGCCTCTTCTCTTGATTTCTGCCTTTCTCGTTTGCCAGGTACATTTGAGAACGTGTTGTGTGGTGTTTATTTTTTGTACGTGCTTGCGTGCTTTTTTTAAAATTATTTGTGTTGTTTTTGCATTCTTGTGCATGTGAAGTTGGGAAAATTTAGCAACATGTCTTGTTGTGCTGTAAGTACGTGTAAAAATAGAAACAGATAAACAAAACGGATGGGAGTAATTTATCATTCCTTTCCGCTTGAAATTAAACTAAGAAAGATCTGGGAAACCGAGTTCTACCGAATAGATAACTTTAAAGTTGAAAATGCCCGCGTTTGTTCTAATCATTTCACTTCAAATAGCTACGAACGGAATTTGTGATCTGAATTAATGGAGTTGCCATCTAAGAACAAGTTAAAAATCGACGCTGATCCATAGTTAAATCTTGCCGTATCTTATACAATGCTTTCTGAAGTAAATATGGCAAGCAAGAAATTCAATGAAAAGAGCTACGTGTAAGGTAAATGAAGAAATGCATAACACTTGCGAAAGGGAAGCAGAGATAGGTGAACTTTCAACACTTGCGTTCGTATGTGCTGCAGAAACACTGAGTATTTAACATGAAAAACAAATAGATTATCATTCTACACAGATAGAGCAATTAAAGTCACAGTTAAATTACTGAGACATAAAATAATTCTCTGCAGTCTAAATTACGAATGTACGGATCAATGAAAAAGAGCGGTCCAACATTAACTACCTCTATCATGAGGAAGCGCACGCGATTTGAGAAACTTGTTAGTACAAATGTAAAAAGTGTATTAGAGAAAATATATACACCAGTCCAAATAAAGAAAGTTTTAAGTGACAAGAGAAAGCAAATTTTGGGGAAAGATGACAGAGTTACGGCTCTGGCACAACGTACCATATCCAAGAAGTTATACAATTTCCAACCTTTGCAGATAGGACTGCCACTGACAATACAGTACCCTTAGACGTTGAGTTTCCTAACTGCCTTTTTCGCGTGGGGTATTAAAGGATGTTTTGAACTTGATGAAGAAAGTCCCATTTCTTGAATGAATTAGAAAAATTAAGAGTAGTTATGTTCTACGAAATGAATATTGATGAGCGTGTTTGTGACGATTACGAAGAAGTTGCAATTATAGGTCCTCAAGTAAATGTACAAGTTGTTATGGGGAGAGGACTAGCTTCTGACTGGAAACAACCAATCTATATTAATTTTGACAAAGCAATGACAAAAAAAAAAAAAACTTTTCCAAATAGGAACTGAAGTTGAAAATGCAGGATATTAAGTGTTTGCAGTGGTATCCGATTTGGGTGGCAGTAAAAGGGGACTATGAAGTGGTCTAAGGATCAATTCTGGGAACAACAGTTTTATTAATCCAGTTTCGGATGACAGAAATATTTGGATTTTTGCGGACTTTCGTCACCTTCTCAAGTTGTTTAGAAACCATTTTCTAGACAGTGGACTTGAATGGGAAAAACTATAGACTTCAAAAGGATTTGATACGAAGGGTACTGAGAAAGGACTGTGCAGAACTGAAACTATGTCCAAAATTATCATAGGATCACACTACAGTATAACAAAATGACAGACAAAGAGTATCTACAGCAATGGAACTCTTTTCTCACCATACAGCAAGTACAGTTAAATGCATTATCCCAAACGCACATATTGCGTCAGAGTTCGCTGACCTTGTCAATAACTTCATCGATGTAATGACCCCAAAAGTGTGGGCCCCATGTGGGTATGGAATATATTATGGCGAGCAGAAAACTGTCTTACAGGAAATTGAACATGTCATATCAAATCTTAGAGTAATAGGGAAAAAAATGCTGCTCGATTTTTAGCAAGGGTTTCTAATGTTTATCCGTGGCTTAGATGTTTTTTTTTTTTTCAAGATTTAAAAGCACACGGAATTTCATACATCTTAACAAGAAAGCTCAATCAAGATGCTCTTGAAAACGTATTTTCACAACTTCGAGGCTTAGGAATTTTGTATAACCATCCCTCGCCCGTAGAAGTAAAAATATACTGAGACTTTTTATTTTAGGATGCAACCTTTCACCCTGCCAGTGCGCAGGTTGAAGGTGTCATTGGAAATATAATGATGCAGTGGCTTCTTGCGGATATTTGAATAATGACAACGAAAATAAGAAAACAACAGAATATAAACATGAAACGCAAGTACCCCGAGAATTGAGTAGTTGTCAGGATGAAGACACGTTGTTGTCTGGGTTTGGAGAGGACGTCGAAGCCCTGAGATATGTTGCAGGCTATATCGAGAGAAAGAAACAAAAATTAAGAGAAAAAGACGAGAGCACTCAGGAACTGTGTGAAGAAGGAAATGTGTTTGTAGTTGAAATTAATTTGCTTTGTATTTCATTTTAAGGTACATTTGTTGCCAGTGTAACTCATAAATAAGAGAAAAATCCTAAAATAAGCTAAGCAAAATATTTGTAAAGCCTAAAATTATGTTTCCCGGGCCCAGAAAGGGCTACGCAGGCTCTCTGCGATCGGGCGCGTCCACAGGTTGCGGATAGTGGAACGTCCCTCAGATATGGAGGACAGCTACGAAATAAGCAGGATATCCTGACGAATAAGTAGTCGCGGACAACTCAGATAGACAGGGAGACAACTCAGGGAGACAACCCTGACAGAAAAATCCTGGCCCTCCAGGTTGGGGGTTGGGCGTAGGGCCGACAACCCTACCCCGGAAAAAGCAACCCGTTAGGAGACCGGAGAAGAAGCCTCGGAACGGACGGATTGAGGGAAATCGACAACAGCATTGGCAACGGAATGATGAAATGGTAATTGGAACATGGAACGTAAGAAGCTGGTTCAAGCTCGGTGCAATGAAAGAGACCATCACAGAAATCAGAAAATACAAAATAGACATATGTGGTCTACAGGAAATCAGGTGAAAGGCAATGGCATACTTCAAAAGAAAGATGAAACAATATATTATAGTGGAAATAACACAGATAGGACAGAATTTGGGACGGGCTTTTATGTGAGTAAACGCATTCAGGACAAAATAATAGACTTTGAACCAGTCAGCGAAAGAATCTGCAAACTCAGAGTGAAAAGAAAAACACATAACATAACAATAATCACAGTTCATGCACCTACAGAGAAAAAAGATAGCAGCATAAAAGAAGAGTTTTATAGCCAATTAGAAAGGGTCTACGATCACTCACCCAAGTATGACATGAAAATCATTATAGGCAACCTAAACGCAAAAATAGGGAAAGAAAACTATTACTACCCAACCATAGGAAAATTCAGTGCACATAATGAATCAGACGATAATGGGTGCAGGATAATAGATTTCGCCGCCTCTCGAAACATGACAATATCAAGCACGTGGTTCCCACATAAGAGAATCCACACCGTTACCTGGAAATCGCCAGACAGACAGACGGAAAACCAAATCGATCACGTCGTCGTAGACAATAGATACTGCAGTAGCATACTAGATGTCAGAACTAGAAGAGGAGCACATAGTGACTCCGACCACTATTTAGTAACAACGAAAATCAGAAACCAAATAAGAAAAAAAAACGAAAGAAAACCTCGAACCCCTAACAAGATGGGACACGGAAAAACTAAAACAGGAAACAACAGCCAGGGAGTACAGGAACAAACTATCGGAACAACTGCTTGGAATCGAGTGGGAAAATAAAGAAATAGATGACATATGGGAAGAACTGAAAACAACATAACTGAAGTAACCAAAGATCTACTAGGCAAGAAGGAAGGTCGCAAAAAAGAAGAATGGTTTGATCAGGAATGCCAAGACGCACTGAAAGCGAAAAACGAAGCAAGAGCAAAAACACTAACTCATAACACACGGGAGAAAACGGAAGTATACAAGGAAGCCAGAAGAGCCACGAAAAAACTGTTTAAACAAAAGAAGAGGGAACTGCTAGAGAGCAAAGTTAAAGACATTGAAAACCTGAAGTACGCTGGGCAAACGAAGATCTTCTTTAGAGAAATCAGAAATTTCAAACTTGGTTATAAACCATATTCTAATATAATTAGAGACGCAGAAGGAAAAATAGTCAGCAGTAAGGAAGATATTTTAAAAGGTTGGGCTAGCTACTATCAAGAAATTTTCCAAAATACAAGAATACATAAAGAAGCTGATACAAGCACAATAGCAACGGAAGAAGATCAAAACAGAATCCCGGAACCCACCATACAGGAAGTACGAGAAGAAGTAAAGAGGCTGAAGAATAACAAAGCACCTGGCATAGATTCAATTGCAGCAGAATTAATAAAGAATGGAGGAGAAATAGTAATTGAAGTACTTCATATTCTAATAACCAAGATATGGAAAAGTAGAAAGACCATTCCAACTGAATGGAAAACGGGCATAATAAACCGAATCCACAAGAAAGGAGATCAACTGGACTGGCGAAACTACAGAGCGATTACCTTACTGTCTACAGTGTATAAAATATTCACATCTTTGGTGCGCAGAAGACTAGAAACATTCTACGAGCATACAATAGGTGAATACCAGAGTGGGTTCCGGAAGGGCAGATCAACGACTGACCAATTATTTACAATGAAGCAAATCATAGAAAAATGCTGGGAAAACAACATCACAACATACCATCTCTTCGTAGATTTTCGCAACTCGTACGATTCCATCACAAGGGAAGAGCTTTTGAAAGCTCTAGCGGAACTTGGAATCCCAAGCAAACTAATACAGCTGTACCGAATCGCAACTACGGATTCATGTGCCACAGTCAAGATTGGAAGTCACATATCCCAGAAGTTCCCGGTACAGAAAGGAGTCCGACAAGGAGACGGGTTGGCCCCAATGTTATTTAACCTAGCATTGGAAACAGCAATAAAAAGAGTCAAAATAAAAAGAACAGGGACAATTGTGAATAATACCTACCATATTTTGGGATACACTGACGACATCGACATTATCGGAAGAAGTCTAAAGGTGGTAAAAGAAGCTTTCACCAGTCTACCAGAAGAAGCTTCTTAGCTGGTTGGGATTAATGGTTAATGAAGGTAAAACAAAGGTAATGGTAATATCTAAAAAAACAAGGCATAGGGAGAAGAATTGGTCCAAAATTCGCCATAGAAGAATATACCTTTGATGTAGTGAACGAATTCTCCTATTTAGGATCTATAATAACAGATGGAAATAACCCAACAGCGGAAATTAAACATAGAATTCAAACTGCCAACAGGGCATACTTCTCACTATTGCCCATACTCCGATCAAGAGACATAACGAAAACGACAAAACTCACAATATACAAAACACTAATAAGGCCTATCGTGACGTACGCCTGTGAATGCTGGGTACTCCGAGAACAAGACAAACAACTACTGGGCAATTTTGAAAGGAAAATACTCCGGAAGATCTTCGGTGCAACATGAATGGAAAATGGGCAACGCAGAATAAAATACAACCATGAACTGTACAACCTGCTCAAAGACGAAGACTTAGTAACGCATATAAAAATAACCCGACTTCGCTGGCTTGGCCACGTAGCTAGAATGGATCAAGATAGAATTGCATAGAAAATTTTTTAAAGTCAAGTTGAAGGGAAGCGCACAAGAGGTAGACCGAGAAACCGATGGTGGGACGCAGTAAAGGAAGATTTGAAACAGGCAGGGATAAAAAGATTGACATCTTTAGTGATGGACCGTCCGCACTGGAGGCGACTTCTCAAGGAGGCTAAGGCTCAACTACGAGCTATCACGCCGTAGGTAAGGTAAGGTAAAATTATGTTTATGAAATTCTAAAAATTAGGGTCCTAGTAATGATAAAAAAATATCTTCCTGCCTATGCGAGCAAATCATGCTAGGATTGAAAACGTGCAATAACAGAAAAGCAAATTCTTCATGCTTTTCCAGGATTACTACCGATAATTGCAAAAAATGACAGTTCTCTTAAATATTTATAAGAAATTTCAAAAAACTCTCCTAAAATGTTTAACAGTATACTGGCTACAAATAAACCACTACAATGCATCTGAAGTATTATGAACCTTATAATAAATATACTCATTAAAATCTTGAGGAATGTGTCCCTGACCACACTCAGCAATCGAACAAATTCCAAACAAAAATTTGTAAGTAATACAACACCAACACTCCAAGTAATAAAATAGAACACCGAGAGGCATAAAAAGCAAACTTGAAAGAAAATGATTCCAACTCTTAACATTGTTACTCAAATATTCAAAGAAAGACTAAAAAAAAATCTAAATTATCTATAACTTCGCGGTTACTTGCAAAATACGTATATCTTTTGCATTACTAGAACTTTCAAAGTTACCTTTTAGGGCACAACAAGCTCTCATATTACATGAATTGCTCTTTCCATCTACCGTGCAATTCGTAAAGGTATAAATGAATGGAAGAACTGGTGAAGCACAGAAAAAAATCTTATTGTCGCCACTGAGGAATTGTTTATATTAACCTTCTAAAATTTCCAAATATCTCATTATTTAGTAAAGATTTAATTAATGTTAATATAGAGAAATATAAAATAAAAAAAAATACAGTGTTCTACAGTGTAAGGATGATTGCTAGAATATCCATTCAGTTGATACAGAAGATACGGAGGGCTTATAGGTTTAGAATGAAGTGTCGCTAGCAACACAGGACACTGAGATAATATCAACCCTATACTGGGACAACGTTGATCGATATTGACGGTTACTGACCCAATATTGGGCCAATATTCGCTGCAGCTAGCGATTAATGCTTATATGAAATAATTCGCAAATGTAAGTACAGATGACAGAAAATCTTAGGATAAGAAGTATTTATTAAATATGCTTAAACAACTAAAATTAAGAACACTTCCTTCAATACTAATAATGCCTATTTCATGTTGCACTACATTCTGGCTTCCGTGCTGTTTCCTAGCATATGGGTGCTAATGCGAGTGGCATTTAGAAATACCACCGACAGACTATTTATTGATTGTAATAGATTACATTAACGAATATGGATTACACTTTAGGTACCTTACCTATTACCTGCTTTCGGACTAAGTTGTTGGGCTAGGTTTTGCACGGTGTAATATACATTTATTTAAGATTTACTTTCCAGAATAATTTAATAAAAACACTGTTTATAGAAAAATATGTAGTTTCCGGAATATTTCGCCCCAATCGCTGGAGCACCCTCCGCTGTGCCGTCTGCTTCTTCCGCTTTTATAACCCTTTTGTATTCATTTAAAATGTTGTGTAATTTCATTTTTGGTTTCAAAAATCCTTGTACTCCAAACTTTTATATACCCTTTGTACTTTTCTGGATGTACCTCTTTAGCCTGGTATCCCTGTTCTAACCTCCATAGTTACAGATTGAATTTGGATTTGGGTGTCCATCTAACTTGTTTCCATCAGCTTTGTTGCTTTCATAGTTTTTGAGATACAAGCTTTCAAACTTGATTATTTTGTAAATTTTCTACTTTTCTTCACAAATCGCTGATTATCCCCACAATGGTTGAGTTTACAGGAAATCTTATTTCTGTATTCAAATATCTTATTTCCCATTAAATCCTCTACAGTTTAAGCCTAATAGCACTTTTGTAACTTTCATAGTTTTCGAGATACAAGATTTTAACATTTTTTTCTTTTTTTGTAAATTTTCGACTCTTCTCAAAAAAGCGCTGATTTTCTCCCTAATAGTAGAGTTTAGAGCAAAGAGTGTTCAATTGAGTTTTATTTCAAATTAAATTTCCAACAATTTGAGTACAATACCGGTTTTGTATCTTTAATATTTTATGTGATATAAGATTTTAAAGTTTAGACATTTTATAGATTATAATATTATCGTTATATTTTGTCGCCGTTCGCTAAATAGTTTCTCTACGTTTCTCTGTATGGTATCTGCTATGTAAGTCAAGATCTATGAAAAATTTGCCCCTTGAATCAATCCGAACTGCACGCACGCGCTGCTCCCGCTCTGACGAGATCAACAGATCAACTGATATCCCGATATATGATCATGAGATATTATACCCCTTGCCCCTTCCACCGGGATTCCATTGGCTGTGGGTCCCTTCACGTTGCGTCCGAAGCGGACGGCGTGAAGCTCGATCCGCTTTATTATTTCCTGACATACTACAAAATTATTGACAGAGGTATACAAATAGTGAGCAATGATGTAGTCAGGTAGTCTACGTGGAAACTACGTCGATTCATGGAATACAGTACAGCAATGTTGTCGGTTATAATTAGCACTTGTTTAGGATACATGAGAAGGGAGCCACAGCTACGGCAAGAAACTCGGTGACAAAGGTAGGACATGCTTAAGAGAAGTGAGCCACAAAAAGTTCGGTACCATCTTCCAACACAACTGCGATGGACGCAGGGGTGTCATTAACAAACACAGTAGTACGGACAAAGTCGGGTTGAAAAAGATAACAATGCACTGATAAAGGTTTCTTATATTCAAACTTTGTCCACTGAGGAAGATATTTTCGGTGAGAGCAGACACTAACGGAAAGCTCGAAGCGGATCGGCCCAACTAATGAGTGTTCGAAGACGGGAAGAGGCTACCAACAATAGCGTTTGGGCAAAGCGCAAAAAATGAAGATACTTAGACAAAATAGACACTGATACAAATTGCCCCAAAACTATTTTCGGTAGCGTCTTCCCGTCTTCGAACAGTCATCGCCATTTACATCAGTTGTGCCGATCCGCTTTGAGCTTTTCGCTAGTATCTGCTCTCACCGAAAATATCTTTCCTCATTGACCAATGTTTCAACAATCAGTGCCTGGTTATTTGATTCAACCCCACTTTTTACATACTGTAGTGTTTGTGTATGGCACCACTATGCCCATTGCAGTTGTGTTGGAAGATGGTACCGATCTTTTTCTGGCTCGCTTCCTTCAAGCATATTCTATCTTTGTCCCCTGGTTTCTGGCCACAGCTGTGGCGACACTTCTCATGAATCCTAAACAAATGTCCTACAACATTGCTGTAGCGCATTTTGAAAATCGCCATGTAAACTACCTGATACCTATTGCTCATTACTTGTATACCTGTGTCAATAATTTTGTAGTATGTCATGTATTGTCAGAAAATAATAACGCGGATCCTGCTTCACGCCGCGCCATCCGTTCCGGACGCAACATGAAGTAACCCACAGCCACGGTTCGGTACCAGATCCGCGTTCGGTCAAGAATTGCACTGGCTATATACAACAAAACCGATCAAGCTACCGGTATTACAGGTTCATAGAACAACCTATAAAATGTAAGAATTATGGAAGCTTGTATCTAGAACACAAATAAAAAAATCCCTTTCGGTAGGCCTACAGGCTGAGGTAGATTTCGAAGTTTCGCTGGGAGCCGGGGCTCGCCCCCCAACTTCAGTGCTTTTGAGAGGATACGCCTCCTTTATCTTAACCAAAATCTCCCTGCAGCACTACACCACCACGGAGTACATCTTCACCCTCCCACGGTTGGCTATGCCCCCAAAGGGAAGATTTGCCCCATTTATTGTAACCTACTCTTGGTCATACACCTTCATTGAAAATGTCGTTTCTCTACCTTCAATGATTTGGAAATTGGGTTTTTGGTACGGCCATTTTGGATCCAAGATGGCGTCTTTGAACTCATTAGGTAACATTTTCATAATCAAAAAGTGATGTTGTACCTTTATGCCAAATTTGATTTCAATAGCCCCAGCGGTTTAGGCTGTGTATACAACAATGGGTTCGGCGGCCATTTTGAATCCAAGATGGCGACCGATTTTGCTCATTAGCGAACTTAACCGAGCTATTAAGCCTAGAAACAACATATAAAAATTTGGTTCAAATATCTTCAAAATTATGGCCGCTAGCGTGTTAATATATATATATATATATATATATATATATATATATATACACTTACATATCGTACCGATCTCAATAGGTATATTTTCTTCGAAATCTACCTAAAAAGCGGTATTGCACTCAAATTATAGGTAGTTTGATTTTCAATAAAACTTAATCGAACATTTCTGCTGTAAACTCTACTATTGAGGAGGTAATAAGTGATGTTTAAATAAAATTCGAAAAACGAACAAAAAGTCATAACTTTTAAAGCTTGTATTGGTAATATTTACCCACACTACTACGCACGACGCATGATGCACGATTCACTAGACACGATAAAGATAACCTTGTGAATTTAACGTACATAAAGTAAATACTGCACTTCGTCAAGAAAACTTTCGTTAATGCATTTAAAATTTCGTCAAGCAACCAAGATATCCAGTTACCGGAATATATAGTCAGTATACAATCATCAGCGGAGCATATAAAAGATGGAGAATAAAAAGAGGACTTTATAAATAAATTCTTATCTGTTATTAAAAAGAGTTGCGCAAGTAATAATAATACAGGGTGTAAACAACCCCAAGGTAATCAGGGGTATCCAGGTAACGTGAGGTAAACAAAACCATGATTAAGTGAAAATCAGGTATATGTATGTAAAGATGACAAATGTTCTATAACGAGAGGTATATAACGAAAAAATGATACCAGCATTAAATGAAGCAGGTTTCGAGATAGAAAAGAAAGCCCTTTATAGCAGATTAATAACAAGAAGAGAACTGTATAGTTTCAGCGACCAACATTCCATTTGCCTTCGGGACAGCTAAATTGCATTAAGACAATAAACAGTGAGACCGATTGTAGCAGCGTATCATCACCCAGCTTACAAATTGGCAAAGAAGCTATGGAAGGTGATTTGGGAATTACAGCCAAGCTTTCAGTTCACAGTACATAACTTATTCCAGGTTGTGGATAACTTTAAACATGTACAGGACAGAGATAAAATCGTTCCTAAGCAGCTTTGATGTAAAAAAAAAATATTCCCCAGCCTCCCTCGGCAACAAACCTGGATATAAAGTAAGCGTAGTTTTTGTACAAGGGTGTAGATCAGTTAATAGTAGACGAGTATACCTGGGGCCTGCAAATATGTATTGATTACAAGTATTGTAAATTCAACAACCAGATTTGGTTTCAAGAGAGTGGCTTATTCATGCCTAATCCTCTTTCTCCAGTGTTAGCAGACTTCTTCATGAATAAATTTGAAAGTAAGGTTCAAGAAATATTCCATGTATTGTAATGGGCGTTGGATACGTTGATGATTATTTTGTAGTAGGGGAAACAAAGAGGCAGTGAATTGTGTGAATTCATTGCAGGAAGTCTAATAGTACTGAGATACGACATGATGAAAATCCTTTTATTTTTACCACTACTCCCATTGTATCTTCTTTGTAGTGTGTGTTAAAATATGTTTATCACAGGTTTCTTATTTCCTTAAGGTTGAATTCTAGATTCTGTAGGTAAATAACATTTTATATTAGTAGAAGTCTAATGATCTGACACATTTTTGAAAATCCTTCCGATTGTTTGTGAACACTGTTCCATATGTTTTACATTCTTTCTGTAAATGAATAACAAAATCTATCAGAATCCACTTTCATTTATTATTATTGGACTTTTATGTATACACACATTTATAGTCTTGTAGACTAATATATATATAGTAGACAAGATATACTTCTTGGCATCCATTGATTTTGGGGGAGACGCATGAGGGCAATTCTAGGGGGCGCGTCATGGACCATGTGGGATGGGCACCCCTGGGTGGTGGTACTAGTAGTAGTAGGAGAAGCGTTCCTTCTTACTCCTTTTTACTAGTTTACACATTCCTGTTTTCTCACTTCTACTCTGTAAGTAGTTCTTACTACGTAGTAATGTTCAGTGTTGGTAATTAGTGCATGTAGAAGCGCCGCTATATACCGGCTGGTTACAATTAAAGTCCCACTATTCACGGCGGTCCAGCGCGGGCTGTAATCAACGTATTACATTGAAATTCAGTAAATATGCTAATGAGACCATGCGGAAGCGAGTTACGCTGGAAAAAATATTAGTTCATGTTTGACCTCTTCGCCCTAGATAATCGTCTTATCCATACGTTCAGTACAATTTCCACGTGCTTCTTAGCTGTACAGCGCCACATTTTCCCCTGGTGGCGGAAATTGGAACTAATATTTTTTCCAGCGTAACTCGCTTCCGCATGGTCTCATTAGCATATTTACTGCATTTCAACGTAATACGTTGATTACAGCCCGCGCTGGACCGCCGTGAATAGCGGGACTTTAATTGTAACCAGCCGATATGTATTATCTTTCAAGAAAGTAAATCCCAGGCAGTGGTGAGAATATTGGAAACTAATCTCGGGATGAAAAATTAAGCTCCTGCCAAACATATCGCATGTTTAGTGCTTAATTTTCAAGTTACTGTGGCAGCAATGAAGAGGAGATATATTGCAAAAGAATTATCATACGATACAGGCGTTTGAATGTGTGATAATAGGCCGGGGGAAATAGAAAATCAAAAAAGGAAATAGATAAGAAAAGGAACAGTACGAATGTGTGTGTGTGTGTGTGTGTGTGTGTGTGTGTGTGTGTGTAAGCAAGTAATACTAGATCTATTCGAAAAATAGAACACAAAAACCAATGACTCTCTAGTGTAGTGGTCTAGGTGCTGGCTTTCCGCACTGAAGGTCGTGTGATCGAAACCGCCTGTCTACTTTTTTTTAAAAAAAAAGCTGTATTTTATTGAGAACTTTCAATAAATTCGTGTAGATAAAGATGCACGGGCCATCACTTGAGCTGAAAGGGATCATGGGTAATCGAGTTACGTCAGCTTGTATACGTCATGGTCGAGTGAGTCTCACTGTCAGAAATACTCTCCCTAAACTGTTATCAGCCAGCTCACCGGTTGAACCTTGTAACATGCCTACCTTCCTGTCAAGATCATAGATGAACTATGATAGTTATAAAGCGTGAATCTCGTTCAGACTTCCTTTACAATCCGAAAATTACGCTAATATATAAAGGAGATAATGGAAATTTTAAACAAGCATTTTTGGCAGCTATACGACGCAGTAGTCCACTACTGCAAAATTTACAAATCGGACTTTTTGTATTATTTCAATGCAATGCTATTATTTTCCGACAAAATACTTCATCTATGAAATATAATCTACCGTTGTAATTATCATACTTTAGTAACAAATAAATAATGAAAACTGTTTTTAAGTAGTTAAAAACAGATATTTCAAATTATTTTAGAAAAACGTTTACTTCTTTTTAAAACACCATGTAAGACTTTTAAAAAAATGTATCAAATAATGCATTTTTAAAAACAAAACTATGAAATAATTGATAACGTTACTCTCAAAATTATTTCAACACAATCACCTTTTTCTGTATTAAAATTGCTTTCTAAAGCTTATTAAAATATGTTGTCAAGTGGTGAATTTCAGGAGATTTTCAAATTATTTTTAAAACACATTGTGAAAGGTATTTTCTTTGAAAGATACTATTAAGATCTTATTTTAAAATGATTTTCTGTAATTTGGAAATTGTTTTCGCGTTCTATTTGCTACTTGTACAGTTTAACCATAATGTTAATACAAATGTAGCAATATTTTGAACTTCAGGAGAGATTTCCTGAGAAATAAAAAGCTTTTCGGCCCACGTGTGCTACGTTTCTTAGCAGTAAGGTACTCGAATCTGAAATTCCTACTTCTGGGCAGTGTGAGAATTAGCAGAGGGATGCCCGGGATCCGCCCCTCCCTGGCAAAAGAGATTAATACCTTGACAAATTGATTTTCGTCCCTGCCAGGGATAAATTTCTTGTCCCCAGAAAAAGTTTCGATCAAGATATAAGATAGAAAATCGGAAAATTTTCATTTGGCAGAATTTTAACCTATTTTCATGGAAGTGACAAGGGTATTATGAACTTTTACTAGCAGCTAAGAAGCCATTTGTTTTGTGATGTTCTTGAAGTAGCTTCATGTTAATGATTTAGTATGATTGGTTTGAGTTAGAAACCCCCATTTGGAAAATGGGACTGCATATCTTCCCTCCTCTCCTCTCTCTCTCTCTCTCTCTCTCTCTCTCTATATATATATATATATATATAGAGAGAGAGAGAGAGAGAGAGAGCGGCTTGAGGTAGTGGCGTGTGGGCTGCGCCCCCCTGCGGCTAACGCCCCCCAACTTCAGTGCTTTTGAGAGGATACGCCTCCTTTATCTTAACCAAAATCTCCCTGCAGCACTACACCACCACGGAGTACATCTTCACCCTCCCACGGTTGGCTGCGCCCCCAAAGGGAAGATTTGCCCCATTTATTGTAACCTACTCTTGGT
>JAGDQP010008765.1:31252-61719 GCA_022664845.1 Lepisma saccharinum | reverse complement strand
TTAAAGTTGACGAAAGAACTGGTTTCTGCCACAAAGTATTTCAAATACTTAAAACACTAAGTTTTTTTACGGTGTAACACTAATGGATCAATTTTGTAGTTCCTAATTTGGTCTTGAAAATGGCCTTTGTTAGTTGTTTATAGCCTGAGTAGTTCCAGAGATACGTAACTTAAACTATGATCAAGTGTTCTCTTGTTTTGACGAGTGACTGTTCATCCGGTGTTGCCATAATTAGTTCTGTTGTCTTTTGTTGATGTGTGTGCGTTGGATAGATATTAATAATGATCAGTGGCCAAAACAAAGTGGTAATATAAATATAAAGAGAATGAAACATCCAGAAGAAGGAGTTGGCATGAGAAAAAAGCCTATTTTCAATTCTTTGTATTGGAAATATTTACGCTTTTTTCTAGTGTCTATAGAACGTTGTCATATTTTAATTCTTCTACTTCAAAATATGAATAGAAAATTTCATCAGCCTACAGTTACCCACTCATTTCCAGTTTACGGCTCCAATTTTCTAAACATGTTTATATTTTCTTATGATATATGATCTACAAAACTTGATACCTTGACGTCTCGTAAGTATCTGCTACTATCAAAAAGTAATTTATATATATTGAGGCTAATGTATCAATCTCTATGTTTGACTGTGTATCTTCTTGTGAAGTAAGAATATTTGTTCTGCCCTGCTCCATTAATTTACTTCTACAGATCTTTTCAGTATGCCCAACGCGTAGACAAAGAAAACAAAAAAACACCGTAAATGCATATCTACATATTGGTCTAGATTCTCGTGGCTGTTTCCAAAACAATAACATGTGAAATCCTGTTGTAATTACCTATCTCTGGTGCACCTCTTCGCTGGAATTTGTTCCGGTCCGAGTGTCGCATTTCAAAACAAATCTGGTGGCATTGGTTGACTTAACCTGAAAAAAATTGGCATCACCCTCAACTTGTTCCTAAATTTGTAAGACTTCTATAGCTTGCTGGAGACTTAGCTTGGGATTTGACAATAAACGCTTTCGAGTACTTTCATCAGCTATCCCTATAACGATTTGGTCCCTAAGCATATCCTTTGATGAATCTCCAAACTTACATTTAACTACTTTCTGTTTCCGTCGCATTAGGAAATCTCTAACAGGTTGTAAGTCCGTTTGCTTCAAGGAGTTCGCATATACAAGAAATTGTACAGGTACGAGAGGAGGAAACGTAAATCTTAGCCAATACAGCAGTAACAGTCAAGAGTCTACAATAAGGAATTGACAAATACACTAGGACGTGGAATCTTGGATATGCAAGAAGTTTATGCAACTAAATATAGAATCTATAGTGCTGATGTATTATAATGTGTATTAGATGTGTTGATGTAGGAATCTACAATCGATATTAGTTCTCTTTTGCAAATCATAGCTAATGAATACTCAGAATTGAGTTCCAATAAATATATAAGTTTCTAAAGAAAGTTGTATCGTTCCTTGGCTTTTATTTCGATTAGTTATTAGAGAAGTGCTATTGCGATGTCCAATAGGCAAAGATAAAACACGGCAGACGACGCACGGAAACTATTCATTTTACCCGTTGTCTACTGCTTAAATTTAATTCCCCCGAAACATGTCACGCAACACATTGTCCATCTTTAACCTTCTTCAAATATGGCTACTGATCCTTCCGTTCTTCCCTGAAGTACGCAAAGAAACTTTAAGGTGTACAATACTTGCAATTAATTGTCACACATATCTATTGAAAATGAAATAATACCAGCTACTCTGTAAAATTTGATCATCTGTGGCCTTTGTCCATTTAACGTTTTGCCAATACATGTCTGCTCCAAATTTCAATTAATAAATGTACTTTGTAGTTCCATTTGTCAGAATTCAATTTTTCCTGATTGAGCGCTTCTACTATGGTGCCCTCATACTAGACTCTGACTGACTCCCTTCCCAATTATTAGACCGTTACCCATCCCGCCCTGAGTGTAAAAAAAGAGACGAGGCCTCTTCCTTCGTGGGGAAATGGCCTTTGTGTGTTGCCATCGCCGAGCGAATATCTTCTTCCAACCTCGGAGACATTTTTCTCCATAGCTTATTACGATCCATTAAGTTTAGGTTTCCTAGACTTAACTCATCTTTTAAGAATTCAAACAGGTATTTAATCCACGAAGAAAAAAGTAAAGTCCTAAAAATTATCAGTCCTCATGTTTAATGTGGTAATATGCTGGACGAACTAATACAAGAATCAGTTTTGAATTTAGACAGAATACTGTTCCTTATGTTCATATGGATACGATCCTTTTGAAAGTATAAATATATTTAATAAATTTGGTATGCGTGAAGAATATTCCTTGGAAAATCTTGCATAATATCTTAAAATAAGAAATTCTGCGTGGTTCCTAATACATATTGATTTCAGAGTTAAATTAATTTGTAATTAGATATTACCATGTTTACAGAAAATGTATGCTTATTAACTTAAGATGTCATTGTTTTCGTGTGTTTTGAGAATATGAAAAAGCACTTAATTATTTGTTTTTATTCACATAGAAACAACATATCCTTTGTACAAGGTAACCACAACTGTTATGCCCGCACATGTACTCTAATACAAGAAAGAGTGGCTCACGTGGTAGAAAAGCGAACATGGTGGCAGTGAGATAGTTGGCCGTGACCAAAACAAGCACATTTTGTGAACACACAGCAGTCATAGTTAGAATAGCGGTGAAAACAATTGGAAGTCTTGAAGTAGCTTGTTTTGGGTTATCTAATTTATGACCTTAACACTTAACAAAGCGCCTGGAGGTAAATTTTAACCTCAGGTCAGTAAATTCAGTAGTGCAGATTTTTACCGGCTGGTCACACTACTGGCTTACCTAATACTTTTCCAAAATAGAACGAGCAAACATTCGAGGTCGTTTCCGTCAGTGTTCAAGTAACTTAGACAACGCAAAAGCTTTCCGAATGTTCTTTTGGGTGTAATAATAAGTTTTGCTCTGCAAAGTGATCCGTACTAAAAAGACAATTCTAGATTCTTAAAAAAAACGTAGATGTTAAACATCTGGTGAATTTATTCATCTCTGTTCAATAATTTGAATATAGCTTTGTTCCAAATGATAAGCTCAATTTGGGCTAAGTTCAATTGGGCTAAGTCCAATGCGCCTACTAGTGTAATGAAGCGTTCATGTAATACTGAAAATTGACAAATTGATTGCTTTTAAACAACTACTTTTAAATTTTTAACCTCAAAATTATTTTCAAGTTTCAAAAAGGATCAATCCAAAATTATAAATAATACTTTTTAAATAAATTCGAAGATTACTTTTTTCTAAATGATAAATTCAATTTCGAGGCAAAATATTCCCCACGCATCTACTAGTTGTAATGAAACGGGCTGGTTAAGGCTAACCCTGGTTAAGGGTTAAGTTGGATTTCTCAAACAAAATTAAGTCACCGAATACACTAGGTCTTTGACAATAAAGCTATGAATGAACACACTGCCAGGCATTAGTTTCAGAAATTCAGGTCGGGAGTTTTGTTATTGTGTGATGAATCCCGCAGTGGTCGCCTATAAACTCCGGATGACGAGACCATGAAGTCGGGCATAGAGTACGAAAGCTGCCAACCGTATGGTGAGTTTGCCGAACGCTTCCATGTTTCTGGTGAAACAGCAAGGCTCCACCTAAGCCGCATAAGGAGGCATATAGTTTGAGCAGAAGGGAACCCTACATATTGTCCGAACCCAGCTAGTGCCAGTCTCTTTGTCGTCGCTTTTTCGACAGCGCAACATACCTATATTCGATCGAGTGCTCACCAGTGACGAAAAGTGGATGCTGTATGAGACTCCAAAGCGTTCTGGACAGTGGTTGTCAACGCGGCATACCATTCCTCATACCACTAGACCATACTTCATCCACGCAAGATCATGCTATATCTGGTTCACTAGTTGCCAATGTTGCACTACGAGCTACTACCACAGGGACAAACCATCATTGGGTCCTGCACTCGCAGCGGTTGTAAAGTGTGCACCAGCACGTCAGCTGAAGGGACTAACATGGGAAATCGCTAGCTGTTCCTTTTCGACAACGCCAGACCGAATGTGGCGCAACTAGCTAGAAATATCATACTTCTATTTGGTATGTGCCATATCGTACTCCGCGTATCCTCCGCCAACAGATTATCACCTGTTCCATTCCCTAGACAATACCTTCATGGAAAATCCTTCGCAGGTGAGGCAGACTTGGAGCAGACACTAACGGTCTTCTTTGAGTCCAAGAGACCCAGTATTACTGCTAAGCATTACACAGCTGCAGGAACGTTGGAACAATGTACTGGATGCCGATGAAGATTATTTAGAGGACAGACGGTAAATTACATTTTCTGCATATTTTTTTTTATTTCTAACAAAAATGCCAAGTACTTTCATGGTTGGTTTGTATATTATCTCGCCCAAAAATACTACAAAACACATGGTAATACCTCCAAACCACACTAAAAACGTTGGCTTCATGTGTTTCATTCTCACAGGTTTGTTGTTTCTGTTGGAATTCAAAATTTTCTGCATATTCCTCACTTTTAAAGGAAATTTCATGTCATCTTCCCATTTACTGTTTAGATCTGCTTCAAATATACGACTGGTTAAAACGTTTAGTCTTGGAAGGTACGGAGAACCCTTACGAATTAAATAACCTCCAATATATGAAATCACGGGTTCCCTGACAATATAAAAAGAAGGCCTACCACTGGTTGTAACATGGGTGGAGCCGGAGAGGTACTCAAGAACATCATGATGATAAATAAGTGCACTTCCCTCGCCATACACAACTTCATTTAACGCATTATCCCGAGCGATTGGACCATAATTTATCTTCTTTAACTGTGTTATCATTCTTCGAAAGATCTGACTATCTGAACTTGATACTATGGAACAGTGTGTTGGAACACATTGAATGGAGAAGTCTGAGTCGGCTAATTGTTTTACTGTGTCGAATTTTGGCAAATACTGAGGAGTTGTGAGAAATTTAATAATTGATCCTTGGTATATAGAATACATGATCATTGAGAACTACACGAATGAAATAAAAACCAATCTTTGATCATGAGTTGTAGGTTGTTGAGGCTCTGAAATTTGTAGTGAAATGCGAAATACAGAAATTACTCTAAGAACTCGGGTTATTCTCCAAGTGAAAGTCAGATACTCAAATACTAGAGATGCAATATGAACGGCAAAAGTTACAACAATAATAAGAAGCCAGACATTTCCCTGGAAAGGTAAAATTAGTGCCATCCATTGAGGCAATACTTTTGGATTTGGAACAGCACAATTGACTGTTGAAACGATTGATGGTTTGGTGAATTCAAAGTCGTTTAACCTCTTCATATCCATTCTGAGTTGCGTTATGATCAAATCACCTTTACAATTTGGAACAGCACAATTGACTGTTGAAACGATTGATGGTTTGGTGAATTCAAAGTCGTTTAACCTCTTCATATCCATTCTGAGTTGCGTTATGATCAAATCACCTTTACAATTATATAGCTCCGTCCAGGGATGAATCTTGTAAACTATTTTCATTGAGTAATTCATATGTTCAGACATAGATTTGTGGAGGTTCCAATCTAAACCTGTTATAGTACCGTTGGATAATGAGACGTATGGTGGTAAATGACCTGTTAATGCTACTATCGTGTAGTTTGATAGATTTATAGTTTATCAGGAAATAACTTCTGTCTCGAGTTAGTAAGGATTTCTGCTGATACATTAGAGGAAACTAATTGATATCTACTAAACTGCTTCTTAAATGGGTTGAAAGAAATCACTTCAACAAAAGATGATGGTAAATACTTGCTTCTGCTAACAATTATTACGTTTAATACGCCATAGTCCCAAAACATTTTAAGTATATTTTCTGCCATTTTGTTTGTTTCACTTACACTCATTAGAAAAACAGTAAATTTGGCCCTTGGGTTCCAGTAGGATTGGTTTTGAACATATGTAAGTACATGTCTAGTATCTTCACAATCTGTAAGCGTAATGTAATACATGTAAGCATTTTCGTTAGAGTGATCATCTTTAATATAAAGAGATGAACTCATATGATAGTCAAATATTATTAACGGGCTATAACAATTTTGTTGTAAATGATTTTTTTGAAATGATTGGTGTTGTATCTTGCTGGTTAAGAGTATTACCAATAATCTTATCTCGAATGAACGTCTATCACATTTGGGAAATGGTACGTTCCTGGATACATTTGGATTACTGATTTCTTTCGTGGACGCTCGTGTAAAGACCACATATAAAATGAATAAAAGTGAGTTTCTGTTTATTCTAACTGTTGTCATTGTTACCTGAAAGATATAAAAAGAAGCAATTTTAATATTAGAAATAATTAATATAACTAAATGTATGCTATAGTGTAGATTCATTCTAATTTCGTCTACGTCAGTAGTAAATTGTTCTGCTATTATTGCTACTTCCACTGGTATATCAAACGTTAGTTTTTGATCAGCTAACAATCGTTTCTTGTGGAGTCGTCTTGGATGCCTAATACATATAGGACCCTCAACATTACGTTTGCGGAAATCAGACTGTTCGCATTTCATGACCTGTCGTTTTAAATTCACGACAAACTCTAGTGGTTTAATTACTCGTAGATTGAATTTGTACCTATTTACGATCTCAGTGTGCTTCGTAACTAATAGGAACCTAACCTTTATGTTGTCATCTGTTAACTGAGCCAAATAATCTGGTAGCTATGCATTCTTCAAGGCATTATATGCATCTGATCCTATCATATCCTTTGTAGGCTTATCCTTTGCCTACCTTTGTAAGACAAAGGTAGGCTTATCCTTTGCTCAATGACTATTTTATATGCTCAACAATGATGTTCGAATATTTCCAGATAATTGCATATCGTGTGTTTTTTGACATCTAATTACTCAAATAATGAATTTGCAGAAAACATCTTGACTCCAAAACTGCGACACTGCTAAGTGTACTTATTCTTTAATCTATAATAAGATTATCTGTAGTATACAAGTTAAGATGTATATCCAACCTTACTTTATTACCTAATCTCAAGAAGGTATCAAACATAACAACAGATATGTTTAGCTTCCAAACATCGGTATATGAACATTAGATATACTCAACCTTCGACACATCGGCTACCATTTCATGTATACAACTATAGTTCAAATAGCAAGTATCCACCTGGACCGTGCCATAAATGTACCATATTCCTGAATATCTCATTAACATTACAACCTCATATTACAATAGACTAATATGAATATTTAAAACAACTATTATTCAAGTTTACTGAAATAAAAAGTTATTACACAGATTATTGCAAGAATGTATTATTTTCTTCTCCAAACCTCTTACTATCTGCGCGGCAGTAGCCGACACGTTTGGAATTTTACCCACTATTGTCGCACTATTTAAGGAACCAAAGATTCACAGCTGAATAATTTATCCTTGAGTGTAGGGAATTGATGTCACTTGCAAATACACAGTATATGAATCCAATGTTTATGATTTCAATAAATGTTTTGCCTAATATATCAGCAAGGGTTGTGTTTGGATTGCTTACATTATTTGTAATGTTCATATATACTTACATGTAATATCTAATCTATAAGAATGGGCGTCATCGTGTACATCATTTCCAAGACAAATTTTAATGCTTTTTACTTCTTGTCTGATGATCTAATTTAACACATTGCCTCACATGAGATCCCAGATGTAAGCATAGCAACGCACCTAACAGGCTTGCCCATACGCTTCGTCAATAATTTCACAATAGTTTTGGAGGTCACTCCGGGCATTAAACGTTACATTTTGTATCTGCTGCCCAAAACTGTGGAGAAAGACATCAATATCATAACATTTAAGATTTAAACTTACGTTTTATATTTAAAATGGCTAAAGAAGTACAGTTATGGCGGGACAAATGAATTTAGAACCATATTAGCAACTAAACAACTAGCATTCCATGTAGTATTCAGGCCCTCAAAGATTTTTTTAGAAACAACGGGTGGTGTGCTTTTGTAAGAGTGTGTAGTTTAAGAACGTCCCTCCCTAAATAACCACAAAATTTTTTCATAACAGAAAATGATAAAGCGGGTTTCCAAATTTATTAATATTATCCTACGGCATTAATTACTCTAATATTGCGTATTTATACAATATATTTAAGACTTTAAATATTTCAAACATTTTTTTCCAGCTCGCAATCCTTTATTAGACTATTGTAAAAAAACGTATGTCCTTCAACCAGTGGAAGCCACTATCCAAAAATGCAGCTATTATATGAAATACTGTGATAACTTCTTAAATTCACATGGATAAATTCTGTTGAGATATATCATTAAGTATTTCACTTTGGTAAAATATGTACATTCAGCAAATTATAACCGGGAAATCTACAGTGAGATAATAGTTATGAATCCATTCTATTGAGATTTAATTTGCATTTGGATTTACTTTTATTTATGCTCTTTAGGCATCTAAGGCTTAGATCGGAATATGGAAGGGGAGGTTATGTGGAAAGTGTAGGTCAGGCCTACGTTGAAGGTATTACTGGTGTGACAGAAACAAACAACTTGTTAGGATGATCGGTCGGTTGGATTGAGCCCACGACCTCCCGAACGCTATCCAACTGACACCTGAATCGATATATAAGATATAGACATATTTTAATACTAGAGAATATAAATTGTCATTTACTAATATTAGCCCAGAAACCAAGAAGATGCAGAGTTACGACTTTAAGTCATCACTGGTTTGCGGCACTCGTTTCATTACAGAACAAATGTGGCAATAGAACTGATTTCTTAGCAATTATTATCAACATTTCTGTATCACATAGTGGCATGATTGTATGCGCAATTTGTAGCATACACATTAACATTGTACTGTTACCAATTAATACCTTCAGTTATTACGTTTTATTGGACGTACATGTTTATTAGTTCTAATCTTTGTTTGTTATCATTAAATACTACATCAAACTCATTCCATTTTCAGAGGTAATAACTAGTTTCCTTTCGTAAAACCATATAAGCTATTGTAATGTGATAATATTGTAATCAAGAGAATGGCTGTAACTCAGTAAGTTATTTAGAACTTCCTCTCTGGGCCATAAAACAATAAGCTTCTGGAACTTATCGTACTTCATCACGATAACATGTAATGAGTTTCTTCCTTCTTGTGTTACATTCAGATGATTAATATGTTGATAAGTGTAAAGACAAGTAGAAAATGAGGGAATTTATATTGCAATAGGCAAGCAATACGTATGCAAGTCAACAAATATTAGATAGAGTTAGGAAATTAAGTAGCACATTACAAGAATTAAATATATATATATACATATATTTCGGAATATGGAATCCACATAAGTTGTATTACTACCTTATTTGTAATACAATTGCAGGAAACGTAACATTACCAAATGGTTCTTTCATTCTGAAATAAACTCATGAAATGAAACTGAATTTCGTGTTAATAGTTTCTGCTAGGGGGTGTAAGGATATATAGTGGAGTGTAACATTATCGTTGCTATAAAAATATAAGAAGGGATCCTCGAGAGGTACATGTTTATAATCAAAACTAATTTGATCTTGCACAACAATAGCATCCAATTCATTTGTTGCCAGTTGCGTAAGTCACGAAGTTAAGTTAGAGAGACCACTATTGCAATTGTGCTCTGTCCAAATTTTGACAGAAAAAAACAAACACCTTATCCTTGGAAAATAAATTGCAAATTTGTCACGGTTTGTCCACAGTAAATATTATTTAATGTTAATAATAATCTGTATCACGTATAATGAAACTAAGTGAAAAACATATTCACTTATCTTTCCTGTTTGGCCCTTTCACAGACTCCAATCCTTCTTTTAGAATTATCTTCTGTGGTACGTGCTGCGGTACGTGCACCTTATGTGCGTGCAAAATAGTACTCGCAGATCATAAAGAGCAAGTGTTATGCTCTACAGAGACACGACGTATACTGGTGTTTCGGATCTACGGAATAAACGAATCTACGGAATCAAAATTCACCATTTACCATATTGCATTTACATTAGCAAGAGTAATTCTAAAGAAAAGTAATTTCTTAAACCACATATTAACAAGACTTCTGCAAAAAGCAATTTTAAATGTTCTTGTAAATATATAGAAACTTTCTCACATTGATGTTTCCGAAATGAATTGGAACAATAGTTGTTTTTATTTTCATCCAAAGGATTAGGAGCAACGAATCACTCCCTTTTGTCATGACTTTAACTCTGCGTGTGACACTGGACGTTTGTATTCTGATCAACAAATATCAAAGCAGAGTTATTTGATGGTATTTACTTATACTTGAAACAGTTTTCTTAACCGATGATTACATTTTTTATTACTACAGATGTTTGTAGCGAAAACGTTCTACTGTCCTTTAGTACCTTCTTGTTCTCCACATTTGGTTATTGTTCTATCGGCTCCTCCTTGATTCAGAACCTGGGCGAATTTTCCAAATTGCCTCTTCCTAGCTAAGTCTCCGACATACATGTACTTGGAAGTACTTTCCCTTAGAAATTCTCTAGTCATAATTTTGTGCAGTATTTTCTAGTCTGTAGTTTGAACAATACATCAAATATAATATAGTTATAATAAACATGGTTCTAGTTAGAAACTGAAACTATTGAAATATATTTCACATATCCATATATTGATCCGTATATTAAAATGACAGATTATTTTTAAAAAAGATTGTTATTATTCAAAGCCTATTAAAATTTGTAAAGTCAATGCCAAACAATTGTCCTAAATGTGAATTTATTGTTTACTTTTTAAACATAACGTTATCGTACTAAGAGTTCACTTTCGAATCAAAAGTTATTTGCAGCCCTTTTCCAAGTAGTGCCTTAGTGGCTATGAAGTTACGCCCTAGTTTGTAGTTGGCGTTTCAATCCATTGATGGTATCAGTGTAACAGTACTCTGTTTCAGGACGAAAGAAAACTAAAAGAGGTTAAAATGTGCAATTCTTGTCTCCGAGAGACTTGGCGGTTTTGGTATCAGTCTAAATCATTCAATTTTAAGGCATAATGTAGGCGAATATGTCGTAATTCACGAGATAAGGCACCCTACACTATTTAACTTCCATTGCTTACTTTTCTCAGTCTACGTAACTTAAATTCTACATTTAAACAACTCCATAAACAGAGATGCCTTTCTAATAAAACTACTATGCCAGGACAGAAAATTACCCGCTGACCACAAAACATTTATTTTTAACTTAAACATGGCATTTGTCTATAGTCTATAATGATCTACACAATCGCGACATTTTAACGTAATTGCTGGAATTTGCTTAATTATGTATATCACACGCCAGGTGATGAAAATTCACTTTATATTTTAAGAATCCGGTTGGCCATTCGTTTCATCGAAAATAACTTAGCGAATATTTCCCAATAACGTCTAATGTGTGGTGATGGTACACATTAAAAACCGTGTGAGTATCTACGCCATTTTGTATGCGAGCAGTCTTTAAGAGAGACACATATATCTCATTATGAATTGTACAACTTTTATCGCTCTCTCCTGTGTTATAATAAAGAATGTCGTAAGGTGTACCCATTCTGCATTGGATAAGCATGAGATGTTTTTAGTCGATATTATTACCACTTGTATATCTACAAGAAGTTGGCAGTACTTGAGTATTGTTCAAGTTAAAATTATATTTTGTAACTCTCACAAGCCTGACTAACTTAGTATGGCTTACATTACTCATTGCCTCAGTAATAAGCTCTGGCAATTGAATTCCATCCTTGGTGAGATCAAGCTAGTTTTCATCATTAAAATCTACCACCCAAGAATCCCTACCATTATTTCTCTCCCAACGACGTCTCTGTCTTTCCAACGATCTTCTTACCTTCAGTTTTCTAATCACGATAGAATATAATCTTCGCTTTCCTCTATCTCAGCTCCATGATCTGCTATGTTAGCAGAGCAAGCAACTCATGCCGTATGTAGGGTTGTTCATATCTCGACAAGTGATGGCGTAAGCGAAGTCGTCATAGGAAATCACGATCAAAGTAATACAAGATAGATATATTTAAGCAATGTTTACGATTTAGGGAATCCCTCATAGGTATCATATTTCATCAGATGAAAGTTTTTCTTATTTTGACGTAAATAATCAGGTCTCGAACTTTGCACCATTATTTCAGTTCAAGGACAACCATAAATATATACCGGTATATACATATACGCTATAGTATATATATATCGTTCAAACTACGATGGTGTGATTTGCTCGTATTGTGACAATCTTTTGAGCGAGCAAAAGTAGAGATAGTGTGTCTCCGTGTGTACTGTCACTGATTTGATTAGGGCACCAAGAAAACAATGAAGAACAGCAAAAATAACTATAACAGTAGCAACAAAGCGAGAAAACTTGTTTGCAGCATTATTTAAGATATCGACATATTTATGTGTACTACAGATCAGAACTTACCAATATCAACCCAAGTACTAGCGACGTGAGGATCTTCATACTGTACAATATTGACAACTGAACTACTCTCAGCCAATGACAAACTTCCTGTTTCTTATGGCGCAAATCGTATGTATGTAATTTGTAGGTACTCAGTAATATTGTGCAGATTTAAACATTATATCTTCAGTTATAAGGGTTTATTTGACATGTATTATTATTGGTATTTTTGCTCTGTTATCATTAAATACGACACTTGTAGTAATAATTACATGGCCTTCGAGAAAGCCATATAACCATATTGTAATGCGCTAATATTGTAATTTAGAAAATGTATGTAGTCAATAAGTTATATGGATATTGTCATTGTTCATTGTGTCATAAAATATAATGAGCTTCGGAAATTGTACTTTTACAACAATATGTAGTTGGTTTCCTTCTTATTTACCTCCAAATGGTCAGAATGTTGATACACGTAAAGGCAGGAAATAATAATTAACAGAATAAATATTGAAATAGAAATGTAATAAATATCCCTTATATGTATGCAGAAAATATATAACGCTTTCCAAGATCCAATTTTATGGAATGGAGAATTCATTAAACTTGTATAATGAGTATCAAATTATATTATTTTTAAAACAACTACAGGAAACACGAAAGTACCATGATGCATTCTGAAAACAAATCATGATATCAACGTTTAATTTGTACCGACGGATATTGTAATCTGTACCGATGAATATTTACAGGAATATAAGACCTCCGTTCCGCCATTGCTATTATCTTGTAACTGCGTCTAAATTTAGAAATGATAAATAATAATTAACGCTTGTAAATTAAGTTGAAGAATTCTGTGTAATACTATGCTTCTATCTATTACAAGGAGAAATTATTTTTAAAATATGATAGTGAAAAATTATGAAATCGTGGTTTTGTAGCATCTTATGAAGTTGTTATATATGAACTAAACGATATACACAATATGTTTTAGCTCCGTCAAAGTTTACCTTATCTCTGCATTCAGAAAGTACACCCAAATGAATTGATTATGAGTACCTGGAATTTGTATATCCTCCGAACCTATTTTCTCATTACAAAGTTTTTCTCAAGTGACCTCACGGATTACAACTTTCCGTAAATATCCCAGTTAAAGAAATGCAAAGGTACCACCAAAGTAAAGCAGGGCTACGCCTTGTTGAAGTAAATAAAAAATGTTCTCTGCTCATAAAGGAGTGATATGGAGGTATCAGCGGTGTAGCCACACAAATTGTCGCGGAGACCTCGTATTTATTTAATACCTTTACCAATACCAAAGTATCGCATACTTCGTGTTTATCCAAAATAGTCTAGCATTTATTCAAGCAAGGTTTAGTGCATAGTGTATCTGAAATCGTCCAGCTTAGCTGCTCGATCACTTTCACCTTTTGAGTACTTATCATTTATACAAGAATAGTTCAAAACGGGTATTCTTTTACTTTTATACCAACCGATTAATTAACTGCGGCCATTTTTGTATTGCGGCGCATATAAAAATTTGTGTTAGTAGATGTTTACGAAAAATGTGGTACCTACGGACTGGTTTTTCATAGGGTATTCAAACAAAAACCGTCCTTTCCAATAACACCTGACTGATAATTTTGGTCCTCTGAGTGAAAAACCTAAAACGTAATCGCACTGGTGTGAATGGTATCCAAATCTAGTTGTCTAGATAGAAACAAGCTCGGTTTTCAGGGTGCTTTTGCGCCCGGCAGAGATTGAAAATTAAAGTTGATTTCTTGTACACTATTTCATATCAAAATGTTTTGAAAGTGTACCATACATGAAGGCTGATATATGCTTCCTTGTATATGTGAAAATCCAAAAATTTGTATTTTATGTATATTAATAGGACGAACCAAATACAAAATTCCATTTGTTTTTAAAAGTCAGGAGAAACTAGGGTAGAATTTTAAACTTTAATGGTTTTTACGTTTGAAGCGAGTTACAAATTTGCAAAATGTTGATGAATGATGCTCGTGCGTGCTTTGGTAACTCGTATAAAGAATGGTTGTCAAAAGAAATATTATTTATTACCATCAGAATTGTGAAAAACGATTTTACTGTTGTAGTGATAATTGATATGCTGAAGTAATATTTAACAGCTATATAAAAGCTTCACACACATATATAGAAAGAGGTCAACGTTTTCCAAAAGCCATGGTTGCATGATATAATGAAGACACGTTCTCAATTGAACAATATATATATACGGTGAAATTACTGGCAATCGGGGACGCCAAGTTTTTACCGTAAAAGTTCAGGTACTAACCGTTTTTATAGCAAATTTATATAGAGGGTTGATTACGTTGTTTCTAGATTCAGGTATTTTCACTGTAAAATACGGCTAAGGGGAAAAGCACGAACAATTCCGGTATTATTACCGGAAATTTCAACTGAAAGTTTAAGAGTGTACCCTTCACGTCCAGGTATACACTGGATAAAATTGTTTTCAGTCCTTCTTTGCACTGGATAAAGTGACTAGTAAGTGTGCTTTACACTGTATAAAAAGGCAAGATGTATTACGTAAAAAACTTAATCAGAAGGGAATAGCAGATTTCAATCTTTAACCTTGAGGCTAAATTTTTCACTTCGCAGTTTTCACACACTGTTTTAGCGACTTTTTAAACTTATGTATCGGTAATTCAGGTTAAGTGCATTAGAAATATGGTAAGTAATGTTGGTAGGATACATTTCTTTCGGAATCACCAAAACGTGCTACTGTTTTAAAAACTGTTATTTCCGAGTCTGATATTTCTAATACAAAGAAAACCAAACTTAAAGCGCTTTCTGCGATACGTTAGGTAAAAAAAAAGCACGAATCTGTAACTACTTTCGTAGAACTGTTTCTTCATATTGTGGCAGTACTAGAGCGCTAAAAATGAATGCAACGGTGAGGTGTCCAGTAGTGCTTCGAGCTATGGTACCACGGTAAAACGTAGCGATTTTATTGTGTACTTGAAATTGTAACTCATTGCTTTTCTTTCAGCCTAAAACTAAGTAAGAATCTGCAGAGTCCAAAATTAGAGCTGTCGGTTGTAATCATTCATGCACGAAATGTTATTTAGGTATTCGAAGAACTGAGAGCAAATGTGGATGCAGAATTCTCACCTATATTTGATTCGGCGTGTAAAAGAGCTGGCGATATTTGGGAACAATTACAGTTTAACGGTGGTAGATCAACGGATAGCGAAACCTAAAAAACTGTTAGGAATACTTCAAAAGGACAATATTTGTTCCATTCCTTGATCATTTCAGTGAGCATCTTAAAAGCAGGTTCGATAAGAGATTAGAGCAAGTTCTTCCTATCGAGGGACTAATTCCCCTTCAATCTACGCCGTTCTGATGTGACTCAACTGTGTTACGAGATGCAGTAATGTACTACAAATATTTACATGAAAACCCAAGGGAATTAGAGCTGAATGCTGAACTTATTTTGTGGAGGAAAATGTGGAATAAATTAGAAGAGGTGAAGGAGGAAGTACCTGATGCTGTGGTACATGAACTTCAAGACTGCAACGAATTTTATCTGAATATAAGAATTCTTCTCCAAATATTTGCTACTTTCCTAGTTTCAACTGTTTCTGCAGAAAGACGTTTTTCCACTATGTGACGACTGAAACTACTTGAGGAGCACAATGTCGGAAGAACGATTAAATGGCCTTTCCTTCACAAATATTCACAGAAAAAGAAGTGTTGATATGGAAGAAGTGATGTATTTTTCTAGAATGAAGCCAAGAAGTATGAAGTTAAACGATCAAAAGAATGAACAATTTGTTGTCAACCCATAATAGCTATCGCATTAGTCGATAGCAAGTTGCCAGTATTTCAGTAGTTATTGCAATTATAAATATAGAGCATTGTACTACAGTATTCTGAATGTTAGTGTCTTAATAAAATTAGAGTATGTAGTGTATTTTCTTTTGAACAAATATGTGATACGTGCATTTCTTTATTTACTATGTATGATGTTTTATTCATTTGTGTATAAAATACGCATACGGGTTTAATTTCAGTTTGTATTGGGAAAAGAGGAAAACGCTTTGTATATATATTTAATGTGTAATAAATGTATATATACCTAGGTATATAGTCATAATAATAATGTGTAATAAAGATTTTGCCGTCCTATCAACTATGATTTATCCCCTCTTCCTTGATCATATACTGCCCAAGAGGAACTTTAGGATGTCTCATTTCCAAAATGTCTTGTTCAGAGACTGTCTCGTCTCGGAAAGATGTATATTTTATATTACGACAGCTCTGTCTCGTTTCATTTCTATAGCCATTTCTCTGGCTCGTCTCGTCTCGTGGGCGACACTATTCAGGATCTACTTTAGGTATTCACATCTTTCTTTGGTACTCTGATGGTAATATAACATTTCACAAAGTGCAGACGAGCATTATTTACACCTCAACTTCCAAATTTGTAACTCCCTTCAAATTCAAATAAAAGTCGAATTGCTACTTTAGTGTCTCCGGATGGAGGTGCCTAACGTGTACGAAAATGTATATCTGGTCTCCTACGAAAGATAAGAGTCTGCAATAGTCATGCCATAGCGCACACGAGCATTTTTCACACCCAATTTGTAATTCCCTTCAAATTCAAATATTAAAGTTCAAATTTTTACCGTAGATTTTCCTTACATAAATATATAAAATGTAAAAAAAACAAGTATTTATATTTTTTCCACAAGAGATCAGGTCCTCAATATGCATACCATACGAATTTTTGGATTCTCAAAATGTCATAAAATATGAAGGAAACATATATAAACCTTCAACATACTTTTATATTATGTCAATAGTACACAAAAAATTAATTTTGATATATTTAATTCTTTGTGAGCGCAAAAGCACCCTGAAAACCGGAATTGTTTTTATTTCAACAATTACATTTTGATACCATTTTGACCAGTTCGATTACGTTTTAGGGCTTTCATGCGAAGGACTAAAATTATCAAAGGGGTTTTAAAGAAAAGAATGGTGTTCGTTTCAACGTTCTATGATAATCCTTTTCGCAAACAATACATTTTCCGTAAATGAAGGCTAATACAAATTTTAGCAATACAAAAATGGCTGCAATTAATTAATAGATTTGTGTAAAAATAAAATAATTCCCGTTTTGGACTATTCTTACATAAGAGATATAAATATAAAAATACTTTTTTTAAAGGAGTTGAACAGCCAATTTGGGTGATTTATGATGGACTGACATATACGTCTCAAAGTGCCTCAAAGTTGTTCTGTTTACTGTATGATTCCAATTTTTGTTTGGGAGCACTGCCCCTTGTGTCCCCTGTAGATACACCTTTGAATCGCCGTTTGATGAAAGATTTATATATGCCTGTCTGCAATTAACGTGCCCTCAGTTACACTAAAACAACTAAGCACAATTTTAGTTGGGTCAGACCAGTTGAGATTTGCCTCAGAACAGTTCTTGTTGTCTTCAGCAGTAAATATATTATGTGGTTAACCCCTTAACAGAACACCAAGTGCAAGTGAAGAGATACGCTATAATTATTGTATCACAAATTCACTGAATTGAAAATTAATTTAATAAACAAAAAAATATGAATAAGAATTAAAACTGTTTAAAATATTCCCGTAGAAACTTTTACACAAAGTTGTTGTGGAATAAATTAGTTTCTTTCTATTGAATGAATTAGAAGAATCGACTCATCACTGCCGTCAATGTATTAACACGACACTGTCCAAATTTACACTCGAAGCTTATGTTCTGATCAACAATCATCACAGCAATGAGACGATAGCCAGAATTTATTGATAGTCTTTACTTAAAATTGAAACACGATTTATTGTCTGCTTTAATTCAAGTTTTGGTCATATTAAAATTACTATAACTTACCTGTATAATGCCCATTTAACTGTAAATTTACAGCTCCTATACATGTAACATGTCAAATGGCTTATTAAGGTTTCATGCCAAACACTTTGCTGTGCTGGAAAGCCTTTGTTTGACGAATTCGACGATAGCCTCAGAAAATAATATCTATGATTGGTTGCTGTTTATTTTGCAACACAAGATCTCTTCTCTCTCTCCTTGAGTATTGCGGAATGTGTTGCTTTCCAAATATTTCTAGCAAGGTAACAACCATATTACCAATCACCTTTTTGGTTTAACAAGAGGATAAAGTAATTTTGGACAAAACATTTGATTCTAGTTCCTACACAATTCTTTACCTGGTGAATAAAACAACGCAAAACAGTGAACTAGTTGTGCAAATGAGACAAAAACAAAAGTGCGAAAGCTACGGTTGTGAGCCTTCACCCTTAAAACTATAATCAATAGTTGGACAAGTACTTGCCGGCCCTGCACTAGGCGGTCAACGGCGGTACGCCATTGACTCGAAGGTCCCTGGTTCGAGTTCAGGCAGGGGCATGGGTGTGGATTTTAATGATTCAGGCGTGAATCGTGACGGGTCGAAGTCCAAAGTTACTAGACTTGCCCCTAATAAAAATAAAGTATATCATTTTTGGAAAAGTACTTGTAAGAGGGAATAAGATATCGGGATAAATATTATTTTACTGTTCCAGAAGAAGCTAAAGAATACGAAAAGGTTAAGTGGTTAGTATGGAAAGGAAAATATGCATTTTTACCCAAGGTATTTGTAAGTACAGTGGAACCTTGATATATATCGAACCTCAAGGAGAACGAGAAAACTTCGAATTATCTACGATTTCGATATACCGACGTTCGATTTATCAAGGTGATTTCTGACTGACTGTTTCTCACACGCGCACTTATCTGTCAAACTGGACTCGGACTAACTGATGACAACTGGGGGGCGGGTACATGCAATAACAACTGTAAACTATGGTGTAGGTTACAGATTGCAACATGGCCGATTGTCGTTCAAAAAATGAACTGAGTTTTGTCTAAATACAGTACAGTATTAAAGATTTTATCAAAACAACTTCGATATATAGAGGTTTTCCAATCAAAACTTCAATATATAGAGGTGCGGTACCAAGCCAAGTAAGTATAAATATTCGAAATATCGAGGTTTTCCTGACCAGTCCTTCGATATATAGAGGTATACATACACAATGGAGTAATAGCAGGTTGAAGGGGATTGGAAAAACTTCGATTTATCAAGGAATTCGATATATCGAGGGTCAATATATCGAGGTTCCACTGTAGTTCTAAATCAAATGGATTCATTCCGGACAACAGTGAACACTTTTTGAAATCCGGTGATGACGTAAGTTGTCGGAGTTTGCGGGAAACTTGTAAATCCAAAGATCAATGTATAACTAAGCGAGTCCCTGACAAGGAAATATGAGTAACAGTAGCACTCCTAGTATCAGGGGAACGCAACACCAAACAAAATCGATATTCAGTACTTCGCGTGGCATGACAGGTTTGGTTCTAACTTGTTGTAAGTCGAATTTGATAAATATTTTTAAATTTCCCGGTTATATGATAGGCAAATCTCAAATGTTACCATATATCATGGCCTAGTGAAGTCTAGGCTAATTCCCCTGTCACGAGAGACACTGTGATAGCATGACTTGCCCTGATTGGCTGTTATTGTCGTTACCTAACTGGCGATTTGCAATGCTAGAATACAGACAGATTTCTCTAAACGGATACTCTTTGCTTAACGACAGTATCTGCCAGTTGCGTCATACACCATTGAGCCAATGTAAATGCTTTACCTGTTATTTACATATCTTGGTTCTAAGTGATCACTGTTCTAAGTGAGGTCACAATTGACATTGTTTAAGATTCATAACGTTTTGAAAACTAAATTTTTTACAAGTGTAATAAACAACATATTGTTATGTACCATTTTAAGATAGCTACGAAAGACTGACTGATTACTTTACTTACGTAGCATACTACCGTGTGATATACTGGAATACTAATTCTCGAATATTTACTTGCTATTTACCTTATGTTACTTTAACAAGCATGAGACTCTTAGGATATGTTAAACATGGCAATTAAACTTTATTTATCGATAAGAAAAACAAATAAGTTTCAAATAACTTTATATTTGTTTATAGATACTGTTATTAACAGTATACAAACTCAAAATGTCAGAATAAACTTATATGAAGCACTTTGTGTAGTGAGCTTGTTTACATTTCTTTTAGTCTGGTCTGGTCTAATAGTTAGTGCGGAAATGGCAATTAATTACGCCCATCCATGGCACTATTTGTTTAAATAATTGCTGTTTTTAATAATATTTATAATATTTGACAGTTTAACAGTCTATCAGTCTATATAATTGCTGTTTTAATGTCAGTTGATTACCAGCTGCTATGGTTACAGTCCGCCATAGGCGTCAATTCTACTCTTTAACTCTAGTCACAGTCACTAATATGGTGTATTTTTCACTATCAATTTTGAATTTCAAACTTGGATCACTATTACATTAAGCACTGAGTAACTATATGATGTATCTTGTTAAATTTTCTATGTGTTGAGTCCAAAATCACTATGCAGTAGAGCAAATTAAAACTAAGAATTTCAGCAGCTTCCATCATTTAAGCCGCCATCTTGCCGAATCCACATTTCTTTTAGATGATACTTTAAAATTTTCTGTCTCAATTTTATTTCATTTTATATCTCAAACCATACATTTATGGCCAACTTGCGTTTTATACACAATATAATTATATTTGTTTTCCAAAGTTAAACACGACTTGTTGTTATATTATTTTACTTCTTTCACATTATGCCAAGAAACTTATTTATGTCCCATAACAATGCATGCTAGCATAGAATTTAATTTAAATTACACAAATTAACCTCTAGAAAGTTAATGTTTGTAAATTAACTCTTCTGTTACACTCAAAAGGTAATGTTCATGAGTAGTTATGATAACTTGAATGTGGAAAATACAGATTTTTCAACTATAATTTATCTGTAAGCACAGAACAAAGGAGCGAAAGTGTGTGGGAAACGAATTCTCTTGTATAAGCGATATTTTGGTATTCACGTTAACTATTTATAGTTAAAGGAAAGAAGAGTTACACAAAAACATAATGTAAACAAAGAGTTTTATTACGAATATTCATTCCAAAACATTATAATGTGAACATACTAGGGGCCCTACACCATATCAGAGGATTAAACGTATTAAATCTATCAGCTTCTTTCGATGTCGTTATGCATATTGTAAACTATTTCCTTCTCGTTTATCTTCTGGGTAAACTTAAAAACGAGCAATGATTCTAATTAGAGCAACTTCAGTTTGCTGATGGTAGTAGAACCATTGAAATGTTAAACATAAGAAGATGATAAAATGTACGTATTTAACGTCATCCACGAGGTAAAACTAACTTACGTTTCTTTAGTTAAGAAATGCTTATTTGATTGTTTCTTCTGTATTTTAAATAAATAGAGTGTTAGGGAAAATAAAATAGACAATATGATAGCTTGATTCAATCTGTTAACCAAGCAACATGCTATGCTTACGACCAATAAAGTTAAGGTACTCGAAATATATCTTGAAACTCTGGGATGTAGGTAAAAAGTAGTCCATTATAAACTGAGCATCTACATTTTCTGTGCAAGTAGATCTAATTCTCTTGAATAATTATTTTATCTAATATATAAATAAATAGGAAAGTGTCAGCCTATTAGTGCAAATAATTTCGTTTTCTATTAGTCGCATGTTTAAAACAATCATAGTCCTATCTATGTTTATGTACACTCCAATAAATATTTATATCATGTACTACTACTTGACGGTTGTACTATACAGCACACGTGATAATAATTATCTACAATTCCTTAATCCTTCTGACGAACATGATCCAAACGAGAACCTCATTATTGTTTGATCTAATTTAAAACGTCATTAAAATGTTAAAAGTTGTGACTTCCATTGATTCACCAAACTGTTTATTCATTTAGTCATATTAAAAAACACACACTGCCTACCTATGTGTGTTTAAATTTAAACATTTGTTTTACAAATAATTTTTAACAATGATATTTCTAAATGCTTTAGAAAATACATCGGTCAGAAATATGTGTTTTCTTTAATTGAAGCTTTCATTGAGAGGGGGACTTAGTCAATAAAGACGTGATTACAATTTACTTATATTTGCCTAATCTTTGTATTCAATTCGATTATCACAATTTGTTGTGGAATAGACCGCAGAGGGTCCTGATCAGAACAGATTCTTTAAGCATGCTCCATGTGTAGGCCCTTGGGACCGTGAGATCCGGGAAGAGGAAAAGGTATGGGAAAACCATTCCACGGGAAATTAAGGGATCTCCAAAGTGTTGTAGAAGGGCAGTTGAACCTATTGCAATGTGGACTGTAGCTCCGTCTTGCTGCATTCATTATCACTGCTCCGGCATTTTAATAACGGCGCAAATCCCACAAAAAATTGTATAATAATGACTCACGCTCGCCCTATTCTGACGCTCACTTCGTATAACATGAAACAGAATGTGTCACGCGCTGTTCCCGCAACGTATAGGGGCGTCAGACATGCGCACATTTTAGTGTTGTTTGTTTCGCCGCATACTTCATTTTTTTGAATGTATTACACAATTTCCTACTTCTATGTCATGTTAATTGAGTTGCATACTTTTTCACTATCTACTATTTCATTTATTACCTGTCTTTAGGTTTATTTACAAAATAAATGTCTAAACTATTTATAAGAAGAAGTGAAAACAATATATATTGTTCTCTTATGAGACAATTCCAGAAATTCATTAGTTTTACCCAAGAATAAAGGTAATTTATAATTAACTTATTGAGTTACAGCCATTGTCTTAATATCATCACATTACAGTAAAGTGTTCGCTTTACGAAGCTTCATAATTATTACTCCAGGAATAAAATCGAATTTGTTGCAATATTTAATGATAACAGAGGAAGATTAACACTAATAACATGTACGCCAATAGAAACACTTTTATTGAAGAAAATTACATTAGTACAATTTTACTGGGTAAGCTACAAATTACACACATGACATTGTTCTGACATGTGAGATAAAAAGGTTGATAAAATGCCTGATAAAAAGTTCAGTCGTCATGTCTTTAGTATAATACTAAGATGAACACAAACCCGTGATTATTGCAAGTTGCTACTTCTTAACTTCTTGGAATGTGTGGAAATATTGGTAAACAGCAATTTCTGATCTTTAATATATATAAGTATACTGCCATTTTATTTTTCTCTAATTGATTGAGGTTTTCTTATTTCACTCTACATACTCATTAAAAATTAAATATATTGATATGTGAGTAAGTAAAGTTCTTGATGATTTCTTGACGCAGTATATTAATATACCCATTCACAAGATGCATAAACGAAAGCTTCTCAAAGAATACATTCATTTAAATTTAGGACTATATTGATTCTTGTCTCTGATTCTTTGAAAGAAGAGACGCATTTTGAAATACTGGTTTCCGTTGGTTCACTGATATACGTAATCATTTTGACAAAATTGCAATGTAACATTTCCGGCTGGAAATGATCTCTAAAATATTTTAATTCATAACAATAATCTAATAATTGGTAATTTTTGTCATAGGAAAAATATTAATAACTAGTTTGGTGCACTGTTATTTTTCGATATCATTCGAAGACCTTTTCTAGTTAGAGTTCTGTCCAAAGCACTCTAAATCGGTCACCATCTTTAACACCATTCCCTTTCTCTCAGGATACGATTTATCATTCTTAACGGCATTATTTATTGGGAATGCTCCAACATTATATTATTTATTTAGAAATTAAATTTGGAATCACTTTACATTCTCAAAAGTAGAAGATGATGATGTAGTATTATATTTTTTGTTGACATTTAGAGATAAAAATAGGGTTATGGTTTTATTGTTATACACTTATTACTATAACCATAATGACAACAATACAAAAGTTAGTGTTGTCCCCTTTGAATTTTATTTATGGACTTTAGGCATCTAACACAGAGGCCGGATAGGAGAGAGAAAAGGTGCGGGAATGTGAAGGTACCATCCCGGCATACGCCTGGTGTAACTGAGAACAAAACCCTGCCAAAACCTCAGTTAGGATTATTGTCCGCTGGGATTAAACCCATGACCATCCGAATGCTAAGTCAATATTAATATTATTCCATAATCATATGCTTTTTCACACTTACCAAGTGTACTACGTAGATGAACAAATGAACCAAGTTGATAGAAATTAACAAGGTCAAGATGGTTAAGAAAAGTTATTTTTTGTTCTATCAATTCGAATGTGGTGTAGTGGTTAATGAGTTGGCGTTTTATGATATAGTATGTAAGTTCAATTCCCTAAATTTTCTTTACTTTTTTAAAAACATTTTAAAGCGAATACTTGAGCACACTTAGAAAAAAAACACATTTGTTCTTCATCGATAAGTAACCATTCCATTTTAATTGCACTGAAGTATATTTTTATTGTAGAGAATCTGATTTCAAATCTGATCTTTAGCGGGAAAGTATGAATCAAAATTCAACATTTTCCGAACATGTGTAATCATCACTATGCTTAGTTCAAAGGAAGGCAATTGTGCAAATCTGTTTGAGCGTTGAATACAAACACCATTGTGAATAGAAACGCACAACCGTAATACCACTCCTTTAACTTTTAGATACATAGTTCGCACTCTAACCTTCTCTCCATCTCTCTGGTGAAGCGAAAACCAGCAACTAGATTCCACGGAAAATGTGTAGATATGCTTATGTTTGCATAGGTGTAAGGAAAGAAAAATTAAGGTCAAGAAGCAAAAATATAAAAAGAGATAGATGAGATTCACTTTTGGTAATCTGTCAATTCTACGACCACAGAGATTCAAGATATATTTGACAAGTCAAGACTATGTCACTACAAAAAAAAAAAAAAAAAAAAACTTGGAAATATTGAATTGCTTGTACACAGCAGTATCCTTTTAAATGACTGACTCCTAAACCTGGACTACACACACCTCTTTGAGGATGGAAGGAAGAAAATTGCAGGAGGATGCAGGTTTTCGAAAGAAGTTCGAAATCCAACATGAAAGCAAACTAAACGGATCAAATTGAGTAATGTAAAGTGGCGATGATGTAATGTGGCGATGATAATTATAACATATCAGGATTAAGACAGGAAAGCTGGACATGGTTGTCCCCAATGACACAAGAAAGAAGTACAGTTTAAATAATAATTTATGTTATAATATTATTATTTTTTCTCAGCACATCACACATTTGTTTTTCTTATTAACAGTATTTATCTTACAAGCAAACATAGTGATGGGGCAGAAAAAGTTCTAAATTGTTTTCTTCCATCATAGTTAGAACGTCAAAATATGTGCACAAGCAAATTTTGGCAACTCGAGGGCAACTACTTTGGGAGATATCGATGATAAAATAGTCAGATTCTTGTTTCTAGAGAGTGAAGAAAAATTGTGGAAATGTCCTTATATTTGTAAAATGCTGAAAGAAATGAAAAGCAAATACATAGTAATGGGTACAATGTGGAAGGTGCTACATGTTGGCAGGTATGTTCTTCACGGCCGCCATTTTAAAGTCCGCCATATTGAATCTCGATTTGTTTTCTTAAATGGGATGGGGGTCGTGTAATATGTCATTCGGAGCTAGAATTTTACGAGAAACACGTTTCTGAAGTCAGTTTTACCGTAAATATACTATTGTGAGAGATAATGCTAAGTGACATTAGTATGGGCTAATGATACAAAAGACTGAAAACCCCATTTTGTTTTCAAATAATAGAGAAAGTGAAATCTAAATGCATACAAATTGTTCCTGATTACATTGCCATATCGATATGCATTTGTATTGCATCAATAGCCTATACTAATGTCACACACGATTATCTCTCAAAGCAATACATTTAAGGCAAAACTGACTTCAGAAACATGTTCCCCGTGAAATTCTAGCCCAGAAAGACACGACCCCCTTCTTATTTAAGAAAATCTATCGAGATTCAATATGGCGAACTTCAAGATGGCGGCCGTGAAGAACAACTAGTGCCTTCCACGCGGTACCCATTACTATGTATTGGATTTCTATTTCTTTCAGCATTTTACAAATATAAGGGTCTTTTCACACTTTTTCTTCACACTCCAAAATAAGAATCTGACTATTATACCATCAATATCTCTCAAAATAATTGCCCTCGAGTTGCCAAAATTTGTATGTGCACATATTTTGACATTCTAACCATGATGGAAGAAGAAAATATAGAACATTGTTCCGCCCCATCAGTATGTTTGCTTGTCAGATGAATTTTCGTAATGTTGTTACTCAAGTGAAATGTTTTCTCTGAAGCTAATTTAAAATATCTGTAAACGAGAATCAGAAACAGAGAATATAGAAAATATTCTGAGTTTTAAAATAAATAGTTTGCCTATATTGGCTGAATTGACCTATGTCTTTGGTACAGCGGAATAATCACATTCCTTTGAGAGCACTGTTCATGTGAAATGAACGAGTAGCGAAGCGTCAAAGGCCTCAATCAAAGGTACCATCTTTTAAAAGGTTATTTGGACCGATCAGAAAGTTTGAGCTATCATATTTGACACAAATCAAGTTTTGAAATAAAATAAACTAACAGAATTGAATGCGCAAGGGAAAATATTCGGACCGCTTCCGAATGTTACGATTGTGTTGAATTGGCACTGAATTTATTTTTGTGTGACTGGGGCTTGTGAGGTTATTCGAAAATTTGACCGGATCCAGGCACCAGCTAGATGCACGCTTTAATTAATACTCTTTCCTCATAGAGTAGAGCAAGACGAACATAAAATTGCATTCCACGTCCCTTGATAGCAAAGCTAGAGCAAAAGGAACCTTAAATTCCCGCTCTTGCTGTCCGTCCATCCGTACATGTCCAAAAATTAAATGTCAGGAAATACAATATGTAGAGAGATGCTTAATGTTTCATTGGAAAGGTGTTAGGTAGACTATCTCTGAACCACCCGAATCGTCTTGATCGATGCAGCAGTTCAGGTCATTGCTGCGAACTAACAAGAATTATATTGTTCGAACTCCTTCCATCAGTTAGTCCTTGCTACTCACAATTTGCAAAAGCACTATTCAACACAATAAAAAACACTGAAGGGGTCTACGTCACCACACAACCCACTTTTAAGTGTTGTCAACCTATTTTCTAAAAAATTACTTTTCTTCAAAATGATTCCATTACTTTCGACATAGCAACATTAAACTTGTCATAAACATTATTTGCCAAGCAATATTTTGTGCTTGTTCCCGTTTATCAGTGTTGGCAAACCGTGCCAAGGAAATGTATGTCATGAACCATAAGGTATAAAGACGTGGTTGAGGTGTCTTCGGAAGGGTCTTGTCTAGACTAGCTCAGAACGGCCTTTATTTTTGTGGCAGTTCAGTGTTGCCAACCCATATTTAAAAAAAATAATTGTTTAATTTGTTTCCATACGGCTATACCCAGCTGTGCTAAACTTGACATAAGCATTATTGGACACAGTAGAAAAGGACTGTGGGATTTCCCTTATTTAACCACTGAAGTTGTCAGTGTTGCCAGTCTATTTTATAATAAATAAAGCTTGTGTGGCTAAAATACTTTCAAGGAACCGGAGCCTGTTCGATAGTTATTAGAATCGCAGCTCTAACTTGTTATTTTTTGTGTGCGATGAAAAGTCCAGAGAAATCGAACTACAATTTACAGAAGGAAGTTGTAACGATTACGTTTATACGTGACCGCGTTTTACTAAGATCGATTTGTTTACTCGTCGACAGAAATCCCTTTGATCAGAAGATATGTCATAACTGTGGACCTTGTTTCTTTATTAAAACTTATTTTGTAATTGTAAAAAAAAAGCATATGGTGGAGTACTGTGTAACGGATATATAATGGTGATAACTTACTAATTATGGTAAGGACTAGTGAAAGACAAAGGAAATAAACTACAAATACAGGGCAATGAAAATATAACTGTAAAGTTTAGTTTAATTCTCTCTTGACAAACAATAGGATATTTGAGTTATTCAAAGTTTTGTCAATTACGCGAGTACTGAAAAGCGTTTACCGTCAAAATGTGTCCGATGGAGACATGATAGCTAACAGTCACGAACAATTACATCACGATATGTTTTCTGAAACAAAACGGAAAAGACAGTTGATAAAATTCCCGCAGCAAAAAATACCAAATAATCCCTAGAGACAAAATACATGTTTTTGAAAATGACGAAGACTTAATTGCCGTGCTCAACAATGTCAGTGGGAGTAATTTTGCAAGATCAAATGGGAGATACTTTGTAGTTGTTCTAGTAACTGGAAATAAGTGAAACTCACTGGAAATAACTCGAAATAGTTTACAGTCGTCAGCAAAAAGAAGAATTTTGGTTTCAGATGCCGAGAGATAAGATGGGAGATCGTCCATATATAGAAGGAAAAGGAGCGGGCCCAAAACACTACCTTGAGGTACACCAGAGAGAACGGGAACAAAATTAAAAGATGATCCAGAAAGAACAACACGTTGTTCGCGGCCAGTGAAATAGTCTCGCAATAATGAAAGGAACTTACCATGGATATTGAATCGGTGAGTTAATTTATAAAGAAGAAGATTACAATCAATTCTATCGAAAGCCTTACTAAGATCTAGATATATAACATCAAGTTGTGTGTTATTGGACAGGCATTGGGTAGCATCAGAGAGTAACAAGGACAGGTTTGTAAGAGTGGAACTACCAGGAAGAAAGCCATGTTGAGCAGAGTCTAGATAGGGTGAGACAAAATTATAAAGTCTGTCTTTGATGATTCTTTCACACACCACAGATAAAATAGATAAAAGAGAAATGGGTCTGTATGAAGAGACATGGGTCTTATCTCCAGATTTCAGAATGGGTATAATATTAATGATTATTTCAGCCATAAAGGCAAAATGAAGAATGGAGTTAATGTCATAGTAGATAGCATGTTTAACTAAAAGCTAGGCTAGAAACTTCTGTAGTGTTTTTGATATTGATCTTCATGTCTTAGCATACCTTGTTTATTAAAAGGTTTTGTAATAAGAGTGAGTCGAATACCAAAACAAACTCTAACCATACAACGAAGAGATCAGTTTCAATAAGGTAAGAAAACCCTCAAGCTTAAATATTTAAAATTTAACATATTTGAAAACATATTTGCTCCTGTTTATAAACAAATATTCTCATGTACACATGCGTTTAAAAATTGCAATAAAATGTAAAAATAAAAAAATACTAAGAAGCCCAAGGTCCAGTTATAAAGAACTCGTTGGCCCTATTGAAGTAAAAATTTGAAGCTATCTGTTAGCGCTCGGAATTAGACAAAGCAAGTCATTGAATTAGAGGTAGCTTGTTTTGGGACGCCAAAAGTTTGGAATGATATTCATGTTAGAATATTCCTGGCTATTTTATAGTTGGACATAGGGCTGCTAGATTCTTAGTAGTTTTTTTTTTTTTTTACTTTTTAGTGGTATATTAAAGAGGAAGTAGCTTTCCGTACTTGTAAAGGTTTTATTATTTATATCTGGTGTAGTAAAAAGTAATCCATTATTTTGCCAATAGATGGCTTCAGTGATCTGTATCTCGCGTTGTATAAGTCCGATCGGGTTCAACGAGGTGGCGTTCAAACGATGAGATTGCGTACTACAAACACTGTTCAGATAGTTGTGATTAGTTGACTCAGTGTTGTGTGAGCGAGTGTCAAAATGGACACTAGCAAGGAGAAAATACGCTATATTTTACAGTTTTTCTTCGATAAAGGTGAAAACGCAAGCCAGGCGGCTGCAAATGTGAATAGTGTTTATGGTCCTGATACTGTAACAGCCAATCACGCGCAATTTTGGTTTCGTCGATTCCGTTCCGGTAATTTTGACGTCAAAGATGTACCACGCACTGGAAAGCCACGTATCGAAAACGTCGATAAAATCATGGACATTGTCGCGTCCGACCGTCATGTAAGCACTGTTTCGATTGCCCAAGAGCTAAACATT
>JAGDQP010008765.1:0-26252 GCA_022664845.1 Lepisma saccharinum | reverse complement strand
TATATATATATATATATATATATATATATATATATATATATATATAATTCACAGCCATATTCAATCCACTACTGGATGAGGCCTCTCCCAGAGGGAGGAGGTGGTCTACTGCTCACACGCTGACCAGGCGTGTTGGGAGAGGACAGTCAAAACTCTCGACTGTGAACGCTAAATCTTTATTCAGGTAGCTCCCCAATTGGCCTCACGACGCAGGGTGGACGCCGCACAGGCAGCACCATCTGGAGTACTGCAACGGTCACCCGTCCAAGCACTGACCAGACCCAGAGCTGCTGGACTTCGGTGATCTTACAGGAACCGGTAGACCAGCTCGACTAGGGCGTTGCCTATATATATATAAAGGGAACCAAGAAAGTTTTGTCGCTTTTTGTGGAGGTCTGTGTTCAACTGGCCCTCACACCGTGAGTTGAATGCGAATGGAGATCAGGCGAAGGTCAGTTGTTGGTGTGAGTATAGCCAACATACTACCTGGTTGTGGCAGTTCAGTTACACCGTGAACGTGCGGAAGGACAGAGTGAACATGACACCTCCACAGAGCATCATAAGGGCGTGTATGCTGCACGAGTTCAAACTGGGGTCAAACGCAGCTGCGGCGGGGCGGAAGATATGCCAGGCCTTTGGTGAGGGTGTTGTGACTACGCGGACAGAGCAGCTGTGGTTTACCAAGTTTAAGGACGGTGACGAAACACTCGAAGACGCACCACGTGCAGGAAGACCAACACAGGTACCAAATGAAGATCTTCAGGCAGCAATTGAGGCGAACAGTGGCCAGACATGTGAGGAACTGGAACTACAATTCAGTGTGAATGGAGAAACCATTCGGCAACACTTCCATCAACTTGGAAGCACTACAAGTTGGGTCGATGGGTCCCACATGATTTGACTCCGGGCCAAAAGGCAACGCGAGCAGATACCTGTGTTTCTTTGCTGTCTCGTCTGAGGAAGGAGCCATTTCTGGACAGTGTGTTGACATGTGATGAGAAGTGGGTCCTGTACGAAGATCCACGGCGCCATCATCATTGGTTAGCATCCCATGAACTGGTTCCAAAACAGCCGAAACCAGCACTGCACCAGAAGAAGGTCCTCCTGTGTGTTTGGTGGACTGCTCGCGGTATCGTGAATCGGGAACTGCTACCAGCTGGTCAGAGCATCAACGCAACTGTGCACTGTCAGCAGTTGAGCCGTGTTCAAGAAAAACTCTGGAGCCAGCACTTCTGAATCGCAAAGGGGTCCTCCTGTTACAGGACAACGCTAAGCCCCACGTGGCTAAGATGACCCGGGACACCATTCTACACCTTGCATGGGAAACACTATTGCATCCGCCATACTCCACGGACATTGCACCGTCCGATTTTCACCTGTTCCATTCCTTGGACAAGCACCTTAGAGGACGCTAGTTCAAATCCCTAGTAGAGGTGCAAAATGCACTTGATACCTTCTTCGCTTCACGGCCCACCAAGTTCTATCGCGATGGAATCCATGGCCTTCCAGAACGTTGGCAGAAGGTCGTCGATGCTGATGGGGACTATTTTTGATCTTCCAGGTACGTCTTAGGTGACATATCGATGTTCGAGGGTGATGGGTGAAAAAGCGATAGAACTTTCTTGCTTACCTTTATATAAACAGATAAGAACGTCATGTTAAACTGCAATGTTCGAGGTCGAGGTTCAAGTCCGAAGTGGAGGTTGAAGTCTAATCTCAGGTCTAAACTACCATTTTAACTAATTTCTCTATTTGTATTACGAATGAAACCTCCATCTCATTAATACCCTTGTACACGAGAGAAACATTCTGTCCTCTTGTGGCCCTTAGGCCTCTTTGGTTCAGACTGAAGATACTTTAATAATGCTCCAAAATTTTGTCAGAAGCAGTCCCAAAAAATGACTTTATTGACGATTTTTTTTTCTCTCGAATATTCACTACTTAGCACATCTTATGCATTTCTTGTTTAGTTAGGTTTATCAAAAGTAAGGGTCTTACGTTAAAAATGTACAAAAGCTTTCTATTTACAGTAGGAAAGCAATATATCTTATTAGCGCCCTTTACATGACAAACAGACAATATCCATCCACTTAAGTCCTTTAGGCATCTTTGGCTCAGACCGTGCAAACTTAAATAATACTTCAAAACTTTGTCAGAAGCAGTTAGAAGCAGAGTACAAGAAATAATGTTTTAAGTACTTCATTGATCATCAAATGTCGTCAGAGGACAGTAAAAGTAAAAAGTACATCACTATGTCACAAGGTATGTTAATAATTTGCATTTTCCTCACTTGGGCGCCGAACTGAACTGGCGCCGAAACGGTAGCTCCGAAACGTAGCCTGCGCCAAAATGGTGGCGCCCAAACGGCGGCGCCGAAACGTAGCGGACCCAGGATCAGTTCCTACTTAGAGAAACGATCACCTAGTGGGACTTCTGAGAAGCAAGAGGAGAGATTGCTAATCAACAAAATGTTTCTGGCAAAGAGACGGTCTTTTGCTGGAATCCCTTTATTCAGGTGCAGGGAAGAGAGATTCCAAGATCTGTTCCTACCGGACAGTCTCCTGAAAGAATTTTTCTGATAGCTGGAAGGGAAAATAAGAAATCAAAACATGCAGTTAAATTTAAACGTTCACCTAATGCAAGGTATTTTGAATTTATTAGGTATGCCATTCATGGATGTGTAACTGATGGCGCCATCTATTTTGAACTGTACCGTGACGTCACTGCACGGACCCTCACATTGAGTCGTCTACTAGGATCAGCTAGCGACCGTGTTTTTATCATAGCCTGATGACATTTTACTATTTTAGTTATTGTGTAGAGCGCTATTAAAGTAGTTGTGAAAGAAAGAAATAATAACTGTGTTATTTTCTTTGTTATCCCCGTTATTTTTAAATATTGAGTAAGCACAAAATCTGTCGTTTCAACGTATAAATACACCGGCCGAAACAACCCACATGTAATGTTTTATTATTTTTCTAGACAAGGAAGAACAAAGAAGACTGTAAGGTGTAAAAGAATAGACAAATTTCAAATAAAAGATGTAAAGATTTGCACTATTCATCTCCTTCCTCATGACTACAACGGATTTAAAATGAACTTTTAGGATTGTAAAGTTGATAACCTAGCGCAGGTTCTTCTCAAGAAATGCCTAAGTGACATGGAGAAAACTGTTATAGAGGGAAAGAGTTTAATTAATTATGAGGCGGGGTAGTACTAACATATAATAAACTTAGTTCTTATTTTTGTAGTAATGTTTGAAATGAAAGTTTTTTTTTTTTAAAAAAAAAAAGCTATGCTTATTTTTGCGTCGCTTCTCGAACCTGAGCTTTTTTATATTTTTTCACTGCGCTTCGCAACGTAAGCTTTTGATTACAAAATCCATTATATGATAGTTTTATAGTGCCTAAAATTGATAATTAATTACTACATATTTTGGCACATACCTCCTTGGTTCTTTATCTATGTCAAAATTGGGGTTCTGGCCAGGGTCCATGTTTAAGGTACCATCGTGGCATTTTACTTACGGGGCAAACTTCGCAAAACTTTGCAAAACCTGTCATATGGCCGGACTCGAACCTAATGTTTATCGAAAGTCAGTGATCGTGATAACTGGGCCAGTGAAGTTCTCAACATTAAAAATAATAAATTGTTACATTGTCGACAGCGGCGGCCAGGGTTTTATAGCTGAGGTACTCTACAGGCATTCCCTGGAAATGCCTGGAAACCCTCAGTCAGCATGGCCAACACGAAAACTGTAACCTGTTCTAGCACTGTTTCCAAGTTTCCGAACGGCAATGACAAGGTTCACAGGTTCGAGTTCTGCTGCCGGCCACGTCCACTGAGGTTTTCCAGGCTTGCCATCAGTATCAACAAGGGGTTGACATTGACGAAGACCTTGAATGACTGTTTCAATCTTTGAATTTACAATATGTTTGTAATCGAATTTTACGTACTGATGCCTTTCCCCACTACCAGATGAAATAATCAAAGCGTAAATTAAACCATCCCCTCGAATTTTTACGTAATACTAGAACGACAATTGTGCTTAGGTGTGAATTAGGGATGGCGCTCACTGTAATAATTGATCATGCACTTAATAGATCACGAATAATTGCCAAAAGGATGCACAAATATATTTATTTTTAACGGAAATAATATTATCAGGATTATATTTTCTCTCTTTTGTAATGAAAATAATTCTAGTTTTAATATTACAGTTGTAAAATCAATTTCGTTCGAGTGTGATTTTCCCTTTCATATACAGGTAACGTTAAGACGCCTTTATTTATTTAGTGTACAATTTAGGAAGCTTCTAGTGTATTTTTATATCGTTAAATTGTTTATATTAATCATTCAAAAATAAAAGATATATCAAAAATAAATAGAACTTTTTCGCTACAAAATATTAGGTGCAATATAACTTTTATATCCACTATTCTCTATGCTCTTGCTTATTTATACACGCTTACGGTCCGTATAGTGACGTCACACTCCTTGTAACCAATAGCTACTGTTTTCCTTAAATCTCGCTGTTTGGCTCGCTCTGCACCTAATGTATTACGTAGTTCTTTACTGGATGTTAAAGACACGGGGAGTTATCACTTGACATAATTTAAATTACAACGATCATTGACATATAAAATGCAGTAAATGATTAAATATGCTTACTTTGATGTTCTAAACAGTTTTTTAACTTAGAGAATGTTATATTTAGTTTAAGGCACGAAACGTTATTCATTTATCTGCAACAACATCAAGGAATTTAGTTCTTAAATAGTATAAGCACGCGCGCCATCTCTGGAACCTCCTGGTGTGAGAATGGTGTATTGTCACTAACGCATGTAACAAACAAATGGTGTGATTTCAACACATTAATATTGTAGCCTATGATGCTAATAAATGGCACTGTTACAAGTTCCCCACTACATTGAAAATCGATTTTTTTACTATTATTTTCTGAGAAAATGGCGTCTAAAGATGGATGACGTTTCAAACTAAACATTTTTTTCTAGAAGAATTTAGCCATAAAACTCGAAACAATTCTTAGTCGATAGTACAAATTGGGTAACTGAAAACAGTTTCTTGGCTATACTTAAGATTTTTTGAATGTGTTCTTTTAATTTAGGAAAATGGCGTCCAAACATGTCGAACGTTTAACATCAACCAACTTTCCGTACCAGTTCAGTAAAATTACCAGTCCATTCCTCCTTAAGGAACTTTTGCGATAAACTACTTAGAAGTAATTACTCAAAGTAATGTGCTTTGTTACAGGAGAGATTAAAAACAAATTTCGAAGTCTTGGAATTTTCGTTTTTTCTTTTTCTTTTAAAGTTGTCATAATGTTTTAACATTCTGAAGAAACGATATGGAGGTAATATTTCACATCGCAAACTACAGGCAAGTAGGGTCACTTGGAATACTCCCGATATTTCAAGAATTGCGACACTTCTAAGCTGCTTGAAACACTGCAGATTGCACAACATTCATCTCGTGATATAAACACTAGTCGAGGAACAGACTTACTTAGTAGTGTAATCTGTAACTCTGCGCTGATTTATGAGTTGTATCAGTGAGGAACCAGAATCATATTTGTAAGGTAAGTTGTTCAGAAAACGTGATTAAAATGACGCTGTTCTAAAATAGAAGAGTCGGTTATTATTTTTCATAAACAAGTGAAGATCATGGAGTTCGAAGTCATTGCACACTATCAAAGCGTCAAGCTTTGTATATTCATAGGTAGCTTCGTTTCCTTTAGACAATGGTACAAACTCCAAAAAGTAATAAGCGTTTTGGGGCAATCATGGCATTACGTCGGGAATTTTAACAGGGGGTCCAATATTAAGAGAACATTATATATATATATAGTCGGTAGCGCGCTCGACTTCAGTGCGAGCGGTCCCGGGTTCGATTCTCGGTGGGGGCTCAAAAATTTCGGTGTTGACCCAGCATCGTGAGGACAATTGGGGAGCTGCTGTGAATAAAAGACAGTGGCCATCACAGTGAGAGCTTCAGCTCTCCTCTCCGTACCCGTCTGGTCAGCGTGGGAGCAGTAGGCCAACTCCTCCCTTCGGGGAGAGGTCTCATCCAGTAGAGGATTAAATATACCTGTGAATTATTATATACATGTGTGTATATGTGTCACTGTCACAGATATGGGAGACATTTACAGATGAATCATGAAGAGGAGCAAGTTATACTCATTTACTTTATTTATAGAACATTCATTAGACTACAGTTTACTATTTTCTTAAGATAACATAAAATTAATTTATGGGCATACAGTTTTATTAAACGTCATTTTCTGATTAGTTATTGTTTTCTCATTCTAGTAGCGCTATCGTTTGTAATGGCAAGCAAGAAAGTACACAGCAAGAAATGGCTGTATTAACGCTTTTTAGTGTTCAAGGTGACCATCACTTATTGGTGTTAACACAACAAAACGTTTTCAATTTCGGTGATTCAACAAAATGAATGTGTTTTAATGCTGATTCAACATTATCATAGTGTTGAATCACCGAAATCACACAACAAACGGTGTTAACGAAAAAGTGGTGATCTCTTCGTTACACTGAATAGGGTTTAATTAACACAACCAATGCATCACATTCGGCATTCATGAAAAGGTGGAAATTTCCAGGTAATTATAGATACTTCCTCGGAACCTTATTTCATTCCTACTTTCTAGGGGAGAACTTGCTAATAATTTGCTGAACGATATAAAATAATTTCAAACATAAAATAAAATTGAAATCATCATAATTTTCAAATTAACTTAATGGAATTGAACTCAGAACACAGTGCAAAATTATTTAACAGTGACTTCTCAGTAACGCCCGTCACTAACATATCCAAGATCTTTGAATAGTCATGATCATCAAACGCCTGGCGTGTTAGAACTCGTTCATTACAATAGAAATTAATGTGGTGTGATCAATGGCTCTTAGATACTATGAAGTCCCAGAAACCAAGATGGCTTAACATTGCCAGACATAGAGGGCTTTCAATAGTTCAGGCAAATTTAGAACTGTGAGTAATAGCTCTTTTATTAAATCTTGTGTTGGAAGTCGAAGATTACAGAAAGAACATATTTTAACAAACAATAATAGATATGGCATTTTAGAAAATGGGTTGGATAATTCTTAAGAATATCTCTCAAATGAAGTAATCCATAATTTGAAAATATTTGTTTTCACATAGTTTGTTGGGTGGGTATAAATTTTTCATATTTGTGATTGCATAGATTGAAATGAATATGGTTCAGGAAATATATCGGGAGAATGCCAATGCATGTAGTGAAAAGCATAAAAACATATACCAAATATATAACAAAATGGAAGTGGGTATAAAATCTGAAATCCATGGGGGGAGAGGCTGACGCCTTTGCCTTCATCAATAGCATATTTCTATATTTTCTTTACAAAAATCTACGTGACACTATTCGTGTATACTTCAAATATATATCTCTCTTTATTTTCCATAATAAAAATGGTTCGTAACTACTTCGGAAAGACTGTGAAAGGCTCTAGGAACAAAGCAAATATTGAGTCTTGTCAGACCTCACATGAAACATGGATTCTACATCGGATATAATCCTCGAATCTTTTTAATTAAAAGGATACTGCAGGTGGAAAATGAGCCTCAGATCTCACAAGAACTGTTTTATGAATAGAGAAAAACCACGATATCAGTGCCAGAGGAGTAGAGTTCAAATTAGCTTGGGGTACAGTTGAATGATGCTTGCCAAGCAAAAGGAATGATTCTATGAGATGCATTTTGAAAGAAAACACTGTTGTCTCTTCGTTGTTTCAATTTAAAAAAATGAAAATCTTCTTTTTTTAATAATGATTCTTTCTTTTCGTAAGTTCTAAAACCGGACTTTTTGTACGTTTTTTACCATCTTCATTACATTAATTTCTCTTCTTGTATATTAAAAATTATTATATTTTGAACTCATGCTATTTTGGCCATGTAAAAAAGGAGAAAGTGTATAAATAATCCCAACAATTAATATTTTGGGAAATAATGTAGCCATTGTTATGAATGTTTACCATTTTAACTTCATTGTTTAAAAAATAGTTTCTTTGAATAAGTAAAAAATTGCATAGAAACCGTAAAGATACTTTGGATAGCATAAAAAGAATATGCAACAATAGAAAACAACAATAGAGGTCTGGCAGACCCCTCCGTAGTAGTTACGTTATTATTCCCAACCATAGTACTTAAGGATAAATAAAATCAACCAATGGTGATTTACCTTTCACTTTCACCAAATAAATTTTATATAATCTGCATTTATAATTTTAAATCAACTCCACTTATTTTAAATGTGTTCCCAGATGAGGCATAACTGCGATCCCTGGATTCAACCAGGTATGAAGAATGGAAACAAAACAAGTGTATGTATAAACAATGTATCAAGTGTAGGAGGAAGTCAAAGATCTATGTAAGAGATAAGATTTTATACAATAGTACATCGCAAAATAAAATAGTAATGGAAGGCTTCGATGAAAAGTAATCTAAACAACGATGAAAAGTAGAAGTCATTAAGATTGGCAATAACAGAACATAGATTACTGCAAGTTGCAGATGCCAATATATTTTTAATTCCGAATATTATTTCAACAAGAAACCCAAATCTAGTTTAATACTAAATATATTATACTTTACCGATTTCTAATATAATTTTATTTGTCTCTTTTAAACAGTTTCAAACTTTTGAGAGATAGAATTGTGAAATGGTTAATGAAGCTAAGAACAAAACTGAATCAAGGAAACACATTAGAGGAAACCTGACAGTTTCATATTCAGAAAAACAGGCCCAAACAGACATAAGTAGGAGATGGGACTAAGTAACAGATTCAACTCCTTGGAACAGAAGAAAATTGCATACATTTAAAAGAAACTAAACTTTCGGCAAAAGTAGAAGGAAAATATGAGGTTAAAATAGAACCAAAATGAGTGAATGAACAGTTATTTATAAAAACGTAATGAAGAAAATTATTGTAGATGTACGAAAAGACAACGACAATCTTTTTAGGATAACTATGTAGGAAAACAAGAATTTGAAGAAAGAAAAACAGTAGATCATGATGAATAGAAACCAAAGAATGGCAGTTAAGAGGCTTTATAAATAAGAACGAAATTATAAAACTATTTGGAAACTTCTATAGGCAATTGTATTGCTCCGGTGAAGAACTAGGAAACGCACAGAGAAATCAAAACGATGTAGATGCTCTTGACGTGATAATGAAGGAGAAATAGCGCTTAGAAGGACGATGTTGAAATGAGAAGTTAAACAGGTGAAAGAATTCACGAAATGATTATCAATGTGCATCAGGAACAAGAAAAATAACCTAAAGCACTAATGATGTTATTGTTATTAAATGACAAGACCAATTTGTTTATTGTCAGAGAAGATGAAAATGTTTACCACGCTTACTTTGAGTTGTATTGAACAAGATTTAGATTTTTAATAAAGTCAATTAATAAATCTGTTTTCGTAGTGGAGGTAGTATTATGGATCGCATAAAGCTTTGGATGAAGTTATGGAAAGGAGTAATGGATCAATGTATATACACCTTGTTTTTCTCAGCATATTTCCAGAGAATCACTCAGTGGGCACTGTATAGTTTCAGTTTAATATTTTCTGAGAGTCACTTTGGTATATTAAACTAACATAACTCCAGCGTGATTTATAATTTAGTCTTCCTATTTAATTGTGACTGATATAGTCATTTGGCGTGAAATATATGTTACCTGTATATTTTAGCTTTTCCCTTTTCCGGTGTAAGGAACTTCAAAGCTAAGAGACATAATGTATGGTGAAAAACAGAGTGAATCTTGAATTTATTAATATATTAAGATGTCGTTAACATTTTTTAAAGAAAATAGAGTTGGAGTTGATAGACTTTACTCTTATCATTTCTCTTGCCCCTCCCTGTAATGCAACAATGAAATCACGAAATATTGTTGCCCGTTTATAATTTCCCCGAACAGAGAAATATGATCTTTAGACAACAATATTGCTGTATATATTCAATAGAGCGTTTCTAATATTGTTTGTTGTTTAATTGTTTCTAATATGAACATTCTTTCCTATTTATAGCTTTCAGGTAACAATGGTAATATTTGGGGAAATGAGAATATCTTTATTGTTGATTGTTTGTGTAACTTTCGGAATGGTACATACTTCCACAAAAACAATCAATATTCCGACGGAGACAAGAAACTTTACGTTCCACAAATGTAACGAAAATTCGTTAGATATAAAATTATTGGCCATACTCTCTATCAGCAAGATAGAACAGGGAACACTTCAGGACACGCAATTACAACACAATTGTTACAATCCGTTAATAATATTTGATACTGTCAGTAATCCATCTCATCTAATTAAAAGTCCTATTAGCAATGATCACTTTAATGATAAACCTTACATGTATTACGTTACGTTTTCATACAATGAGGATATTGCACACGTATTGACGTATACTCAAAATCAATCCTTCTGGAGCCCAAGGGTAACGTTTGTAATTTTTGTAGGAAATGACAATCCAACAAACCGATTGGTTGAAAATACACTTCAAATGTATTGGAAATACGAACTATTAAATGTGATAGTTGTAAGCAGAAGCAAGTATTTACCATCATCTTTTGTTGAAGTGGTTTCTTTCAACCCATTTAAGAAGCAGTTTAGTAGATATCAATTACTTGCAGCTAACTTATGAGCAGAAATACTGACTGACTCGAGCCAAAAGTTCTTTCCTGATAAACTATTAAATCTCTCAAACTACACGATAGTATCATTGACTGGTAATCTACCTCCATATTTAACATTTTCTAACACAACTTTAAGAAGCTTAGATTGGAAAATCCACAAATTGATATCTGACTGCATGAACTATACCATGAAAATAGTTTATAGCGATAAAAGCTGGAATGAGTTATATTATGGTAGAGGTGATATGGTCACTGTACGTGCAAGAAGAGATGTGGACAAAATGGCATATTCTGAATTCACTGAACCAGCAATTATTTCAACAATGAATTTTGCCGTTCCAAATTCAAAACAAGTACCTCAATGGATCTCACTTACTTTGCCATTTCAGAGAAATGTCTGGCTACTTACTTTTACTGTAGCATCTGCCATCTATATTGTGTCTCAAATATTTGTAATCGTTAAGTGTAAATTGAGATTTACCCAAGATAGGAGAATATTTTCAGTAATTCTTTTATCTCTGCAAATTTCTGATCCTCGCCAGCCTGTAAGTCATGATCTTAGATTTATTTTCATTTCGTTCGTGTGGTTCTTAATGATCATATATTCCATATACCAAGGATCAATTATTGACTTCCTTACAAATCCTCCGTAATTTCCAAGAATTGATACACTGGAACAATTAGCTGGATCAGGTCTGGTAGTGCATTGTATTCCATCGCATTGTAAATTAATATCAAAGTCCGACAGTCCACTCTTAAGAAGAATGATACCTTACCTAAATAAGATAAAATATGGATCGACTGCTCGTGATAATGCATTAGATAAAGTTGCAAATGAAGAAGATAGTGCTATTATTTATCATTATGCTGTTCGTGAATACCACTCTGGGTCCACGTATATTACAACTTGTGGTAGACCGTCGTTTCGTATCGTGAAAGAAAACGTGATTACATTTGCTGGAGGTTACTTAGTTCCACAGGGATCTCCGTACCTTCCAAGACTCAATGTATTAATCAGCCTCGTATTTAAAGCAGATTTAAACAGTAAGTGGGAAAATGACCTGAAATTTTCTCTCAAAGTGAAGAACGTGTACAAAATGTTAAATTCAAACAAGGTGAATAAACCTGTTAAAATGCAACATATGAAACCCGTTTTTTTAGTGTGGCTGGTAGGGATTGCCTTGAGTTTTGTAGTGGTTTTAATTGAGGTAATATGCAAAAGGTATGTTTGTTCTCTGTGGATAAAAATAAATAATTAAATGAAATTCCATATTCTAAAATAACAAAACAACAATGATAGGTTAATTTTCGTCAGAATAAACAAATTTCTCTTTCATAAATGTTGTAACATCTAGTGAAATTAACTCATTGTTCAAGAGAAAATGATAATTCTGGATACCTTAGGAATCATACACTATTTCTTCTTCAATAAGATTCAAAGTGATTCTCATTACTCAATCTTGTTTTAGTTCGTCCACTGCACAATCACATCTATAATGGGTACAAATATATGGTTTAGACTTTGCTTCTTTGTCGTGGGATTAACAACTGTCTTTCCTCTTAAAATATTGTTATATTAACATAGTTTATACTTGGAAATACATACAAGTTTAAATTCTTGAAGAAAATAAAAACAATCCTAGTGTATGAACTTTTTAACACTTGTGTATTTAGGGAAAATATTATCACCAATAGTGACAGACTGGAATAACATGTACTACAACACAACATGCAAATCAGAAATATAGGTGAATAGTATTATTGTTGTTATCGTTACTAATGGCAACGACAATTTATAATTTGAAAAGTTCCATTTCTCAATTTATTGAAATAACAAATTAAATAGTTCCTTTGGTTTAAAATGTACACATTGGTTTTGTATTTATAAAATTCGAATTACTACCTAAGATTAAAAAATCGTTCATTTTGTCATACCCGCTCTTTCAATGTTACATTTACAAATTGTATCTTGTTTAATCGTTTGCAAATAAGAACTTTCACGAAAAAAGAGACTCGATGAATATTAAACAGAAACGCTTTCCAACTGCAAGGAAAATTACATTTTCCATAGTTTTTAATCAAAGGAATAAACAAAACATATCGATTACAATATGTGCATAATATAATAAAAAAAATACAAACACAATATTAATTACTCTCCGATGTTTCGAAAATACACGTCTCGCCACTGGTGACTTAGCTGGTTCTAAGAATCAGCTAAGTCATTAATGTTAAAAGAAACTACAATCCAGATATTTAGTTATGGTGCGGTGGGAAACATTACCCTATTCATGAATATGCCTTACGGATAGAACAATTATCCAAGTATATTCTATCTATATTAGAAAATATCTTTATCAGTTCAACTTTAATATAGAGTGGGTTCCTTGTATATAGTTTGTATTTGTGTTTGCAACAATTTTACTTAGTAATAATTGTTTAGCTTTAATAACAAATTGTTTATCGACAATTCGCTCTTCCGTTTCATAGAAAATATTTTAAAGCTTACCATCACGTAACATGCCGTTCGTTACCACGAGTGTTCCTTATATGCACAAGGTATAGATAACTTGTTTGCATGTTTCAGAATTATGATCAAGCCAGAGTACATGATACCACAAGCATTTTCACAGAATAAACTGTAGATATGTTTGTTCTCATACTAAACAGGTAACTTTTAAGCAACTTCGTGTATTCTAGTCCCTCCTACGTACAGGTACATCCTCATCATAATTGTAATTAATAAGTTATATCATATGGTTAACTCAAAGAAATGTGACATTAAATGTAATTTGAAACTGCCACTCTTGAAAAAAACAACCTTGGTGATGGGTTGCTAATTATCAGTAAGTGAACGACGTAGCGACAATATTGTTTAATATAAAATACCAATGATGCTCATATGTTTCCTAGAATCCAAGGTATCTAACTTAGGTGGATGTATCTAAGCTTAGTGTATTCTGAAAGAAGTCTATGTTTTAATTCTTTAATTGAGCAGCTGGACTCTTGTTTTGACTTGATGAAGTTACTTTGGATCATATGGAATAAATTTTCTAATTTAGTTCGTATTATCTTAAATGTTATATTTGACCAATTAGAATAATTAATATGAAGAAAATTTATGAGTCATTTGAAAATTTAATGTTGGAGTCATTTTATATATTGTTTTCATTTTCTAGTATAATTCTCAAGTGGAAAAAATGAGTCTTTAAAATTATTTTAAAGTAGTAAATACACCAATTAAAATTATTGATGTTGTCAGGTTACTTTGCTCTCACCCCGAACATTTTTCTTCCTCCCCATTATCAATAAACGATCTATCCGTAGGTACGTGTAATCCCTAAACTTGATAATGTTCTCAAAATTAAAGAAACAATAAGTAAACTGGGGTAATCTATAGTTAAAGCAATTAGCTAAATTCGACATTTTTCAACTTAAGATGTTTAATGTTAATTCAATTACATCAAACTTGTTCTAGCTAGACTAATCCAAGCTTACCTATATGCAAATGTTCTTTTCATTTCAGTTACAAAGTAATTGCTGTCTATTCTAACTCCATCTAGTAGTAAAAATCTCAAATTAAATGCTTCACAAGTTAGCACCATCTGTTCGATTCAATACAAATTATCATGTAATCTTCAATTGTTCAATTATTGTTGATAATCTATGGGCACGTTCGGAAACTACGAATGAGTTTAACGCGTTAATCCCTTTCTCTCACGAAGCGTTCGGAAACCACTTTCGTAAAGTCTGTTCATTTAGTTAACCGTTCGGGAATTCACTCTCAGTTAATTTCGTTCGCGCACGAAACGAACTGGCTCTGACTTCGTGAATTTCGTTAAGACTACCATGGCTACCTTCCGCATGAAAATTTACAGCGTTTCGCATCGTGAAACCTTTTTTTGCTTCATCTCTAGGTATAGAATCTTAGCCATATTTCTGCAGTATGAAACAATTTTGACACAACTAATTTACATAACAGATTAATTCAACGGTTTATCTTTACTCTCCCATATCTAACTCTTCTTCGAGCTATGGAATGTAGTTAGATATCGCGATTGACACTAGAGAGCAGCACTGGAAGAAAGATGAAACCGTGCAGATAGTGGAAATGGGCGTCAGACAGAATTTAATGCTAGAATGTTGAAACTCGCAAGGTTTGTTCCTTTCCTCACCCTTATCTCACAACTTAAGACGCTAAGACGACAAACACGTTTTACCGGTTTTTCTTCACTATCTACACTCCAACACCCATACCGTGAAAATCAATATACGCATCACTTTTCATTGCTTTTTCCTCTTGGAATGCCGCGAACAATCTCTCTTACGCCGTAGTATTTACGCATTTTGAAATTCTAGACACTTCAATGACATGGCTACGTTAGGTTAGAAAAGTCAGGTTAGATTGTTTTTTAAACTTACGCATTATCAAATTCTACACATTTGACTGACATAGGGTTTAGTTTGGATACGTGTACTTAGGTTAAATGAGGTTAGGTTAGGTCAGGTTAAGTTGAGTTAGGTGTGGTTAGGTTAGGTAAGTTCAGGTTAGTTTAGTTTGGGTTAGGGTAGTTCAAGTTAGGTTCGTTTAGGTTAAGTTAGGAGAGGATAGGTTAGGTTAGATTAGATTTGAAAGGTTAGGTTACATTAGGTAGGTTAGGTTAACATAGGTTAGGTTAGTAAAGTTAGGTTAGGTTAGTAAAATTAGGTTAGGTTGAGAAGGTTAGGTTAGAAAAGTGAAGTCACATTATTTTATATATATATATATAAAATAATGTAAGAAGCAGTTACAAAAAAGTTAGAAAAAACAGATTAAGGCTGAACTAAAGTAGGTTTTCCCGCCTTTTTCGTTTTTCGTCAATAATTCAAATTTGAGTGCAGTTAAACAGAAAATAACTTCCACAAACTATAGTTTGTTACAAAGTTGAATAGTGAATACCATTAATTTGAAATAAAAGTTAACAGAAAATTCAAAACTATGTCAACACACTTTTGGGACATGGAACTGTCTCAAAAGTCTATTGACATAGATTTGAAGTTTCTGTTAAGATTTCTTTAAAGATAATGGTATTCATTAATAACGTATGAAACAAACTATAGTTTGTGAAAGTTATTTTCTGTTTAATTGCAATCAAATTTGAATAATTGACAAAAAATGAAAAAGGCGGGAAAACCTACTTGGATTCAGCCTTAAATATTTTTTTCATTTGTGTCTTACTTCTTATTGACACGTATTCTTCGCTGAAATTCGAAAATCGCATCACACAAATTACGCATCTGGTCGTAAAAGCCCGTAGCACTTAGGTCGAATTTTACTTGTGGCCTTTAGGCATCTAAGGCTCAGGGACTCTTTTCAAGTATCTATTAAAATAGTTGTTTTGTCTATATATTGGTATCTCTTCTTGGCAATAGAATTTTACTAAGATGTTATATGTTAATTCCTTACAATTTAATGTAAATATTTTCACTAATTAAAACATTTTTCTTGTGTCGTAAATGCGACTTCGTTGGCGAAGTGATGGAAATTTTGAAGGATGTAGAAATATTTCATCCAAATAATTATTGTATCTAAGAGAATAGATTTATTCTACTGTTGACCAAATGCAACGAGTAGAATGATACGTTCGTTGTACAAGTGTAACAAAATTTGAAATGTAAATAAGGTATTTCTCCTAAGAAAGGTTTTACATGTTGCTAAATAACGTTATTGTTTGAAGAGAATCTCTCCAAGAAACTAACTTGCTTCGTATTTTGAGGCTCGTGTCCCTACTTATAACCGCACCTTCTATTTTCGTTTATTTCTTTGTTATGTATGCGAGTCGGTGTCTATTGTTATCCTGGCAACGGTTTGGAGCGTTCGGAAATAACGAAGAAAACGAATTTCGCGAAAATAATTTTCAGCATTAAGATCGTGCATTCCGTAAACTTCGTTATGTATTTCCGAACAAGCCCTATAACTATGAAAAAAGATAACAATTCCCAAGACAGATTGACCATTCTTGGGTATGCCATTCGTAGATGTGTAGCTGATGGCGCCATCTATGTGGAGCTATACAGTGACGTCACTGAACGGACTCTCACACATAGTCGTCTGCTATTATCTGCTAACGCGCGTCTGTTTATCATAGCCTAACGAAATTTTACTGTTTTAATTATTGTGTTCCGTGCTATTTAAAATAGTTGTGAAAGGAAAACATGATAACTGCGTTCCTGAATACTTTAATAAAGCACAGTGTTTATATAAAAATCATTTTCTGTAATAAAAAAATAAATATGTTTCCTATATACTGTGTGTTTTATTAAAGTATTCAGGAGCGTAAGATAAACACCGTAAATTTTAGAAACTTCATTAAATAACTGTTATTTTCTTTGTGATCCCCGTTACTTTTAAACAATGAGTAAGCATAACAACTTTGCTTTTGCAACGTGTAAATATACTGGCCGAAACAACCCACATGTAATATTTTATTATTTTCCTAAAGACACAAAAACAAAGAAAATAGTCTGTAAGGTATAAAACAAGAAACAAATTGTAAATAAAAAGTGTAAACGTTTGTAGTTGCACCATTCATTTCCATTTTCATGACTACGAAGGGGAATCCAAAATGGATTTTTAGGATTGAAATAAAAATATCAAGAAATGCCTAAGTGGCATGGACAAAATGTCAAAGTTGAATAGAGTTTAATTAATTATGGGGCAGAACAGTACTAGCATATAATAAAATTTAGTTCTTATTTCTGTAGCAATATTCCTAAAATCGAAATATTTTCTTTTGCAAAGAAAAACTAGGGTTAGTTTTGAGTCGCTTCTCGAACCTGACCTTTTTCCTACTTTTTCGCTGCGCGTGGAAACGCAAGTTTTTGATTCTAAATTATTTTACGTAAGAGTTTTATATTGTCTAAAAATGATGGTTAATTACTACATATTTTGGACATGTGTCCTGAGTTCTTTCATTTATTTCCGTCGAAATAGGGGTGGCCAAGGTTGCGGCTACGGTATACATTTAAGGTACTATCGTGGTATTTGACTTCTGGGACAGAGGAAAATTCTGCAAAACCTGTCAGATGATCAGCGTGTGCGAGACTCGAACCTAATGCTTATCGAAAGTCAATGATCGTGATCACCGGGCCAGTGGAAATGGATGAAACAGGCACATGTCTAGTTCTCAACATAAAAAGTAGTACATTGTTACACTGTTTTCCAGTTGGAATAATAATAATATTCTTTCGTTTCTCAAATGATGATGAAGAGGAAATGCAGACACCCGTATTTCTCTCTCCTCTCCCCTCTCTCTGCCTATTACTTCTGGTTTCCGCTTCTATAAGTTTTAATTAAACCTTGTTTACATTTATGGGCCATATAGGCAGTGAAGATGCAAGAAACTTTGAGAAACTACCGCGAGCACCCTTTTACAATAAATAGGATAGCGGCTACTCTTAGTCAAGGTACCATAAGACATTCTCCTAGTGATACTGAGGAAATGTCTGGAAAGCCTTTAGCCTTCATGTGCAACACGAGAACTATAACCTGCTAACCTTTCTAGCACTGTTTCGAAGTGTGCGAACGGCCATGAGAAGACTTCCAGGTTGCCGACCACGTTGACTGAAGTTTTCCAAGCTTGCCATTAGTATCAACAGGCGGATGCCTATAATTATGGTAACTAGATCAAGGCTTTGCCCGCCACTTATAATGTATTATCGGGGAATAATTTAGTTTCCCGAGGTGGATATTCCCGATTGTTGGATATTCCCCACCCCGGAAACTAAATTATGAACTCTGAACCGGAAGTGGCCAATATGGACATCAATCTTTTTCTTTTGTCAAACTGAGTCAATTGATGTACATATTGCATGGCTAGAATTCCTAGATATACCCCGCCCCCGGAAACTAAATTATTCCCTATAATCGTTATTTCGTAGCTTAAATGACTGTTTAAATCTCTACATTTACACTAATATGTGTGTAAGAGAACTTTACGTAACCAGTGTTCTGATGTCCTTCTTAAATTAAACATAACTTTGAATTTTTACGTAATGCTTGAACGTCCCCTGTGCTTATTATGTGTATGTGTAAAATAGAGAGGGCGCTGCTTGCACTGAATGATCGTGAACTTAACAGATCAAAAATAATTGCCAAAAGAAACCATAAGTATGTTTATTTTTAAGAGAAATAATATTATCAGCATTATGTTGATTGTAATGAAATCAAACATGTTTAATTATTACCTTGTGTGAATTAGTATTAATTTGTTACAACTAAACTACTGCCGCTCGATAGCTATGACATCACTATATTACTGTAATATACGTTGTTTTTCCCCATGGTACCAATATTCTAAAATCCATAGCTCTAAAACCCATTATTGTCCCATCTTCAAACTTTGCATACCTGTAGCCACTAATTATAAAATCAACATATATTTTGAAAAGAAATCAAAATGGGTTCTTTTTACCTAAGTATATGTTGTTATTTAGCGTATCATGTGATTACAAAATTAATGTCGTTTGTAGGTCTGAATTCGACGTTTGTCATGAGCAGTCCCTGACACCAGAAAAGGTGCCAGATACAGACATTTCTTTGAGGACTGCAGCTAGCTTCTTTGAGCAATGACACCACCACAAGAATTTACACGTGTATGCAACAAGGCTGGCATTTCGAAAAGATACTTGTGCAAAAAAGAAAGCATTTCTATGAAGTTCTAAATGTCATTCTAATTTTGCTTGTAGTGACAAATAGAAGCATATAATATGATTCTGAAAGAGGAAAGTTTTCCGTGTATGTCTTCATAAGTAAATTTTTTGTAGACTTATAATACATGTCTTAATTTTTTCCGTAGCGTACGCTTAAACGAAGAGACAATTTTAATTAACACTAGTTCTGAATAAACATATCTAGCCGTATTCAGCAACGTTTCCTTCAAGTGACTAGCGCTGTACTAAGGAGTTATTAACAGTCTTTTAACGTTGGTTGTCACTCGTTAGTACAGCGCTACTCACTCCAGAAAATGTTTCTGAATATAATTGATCGTGTTTTAACTAGAAAACTTTTAGTCAGAACTAGAACTGTCTACCTAACTGAGTTAATTCTAGTATTGACTAGTTAATACTAGTTTTAAGGAAATGGCTTTGATAAAACTAGTTTTAACTAGGGAATTCTAGTTTTAACTGATTTGGGGGGTTGACGGTAACATATCCATGCTGTTAGGATCAAAACGGTCAATCGGTAGATTATTCCACATTTTGGCTGATTACACACTGTTTCTAATCTCATTTGTCTTTCACAGATTACCTAATCCAACAAAGTTTCCTTACTGCGCCACATGTACTATACTTATGTAAACACGTAATTAGTTGGGATAAGCATCAAAAGCTGATCTTTGACTAGAAACTATGCATTTTCAAATCGACACGTCAACTAACAATTTAACACTTTATTGCAGATTATTTTGTAGTAATCGCGTCTGCTACCACAACTTTGGGAACACAGGTTTTCTTTCTAAGAATGTCGTAAATCTGTCTTCAGCATGATACAATAATCCTATTTCCTCTCTCACATATTAGTAAAACTGCAACACGCCTTGAGTGTCGTATGTTAAACTGTACTGTAGAGTAAATGACGATTTATAAGTTTGATGTTTCGAGCTGTCGAACCCATGCCTTCCAATTGTGATGTAACTGGCGGGATGAGAAATGTACATGAAGTGTACAGGTCGCAACTGTCTCGTACCTGTGTGGTACGAGATGTGTATAAGAAGTGAAGATGCATGTTCATAATATCCTGAAGTGATCACAAAGCGTGGCTACTGTCATTTGGTATTTCTGTATTGCAGAGAAGAAGAAGATGATGGGTGTCTGACGTCTGTTGGCCGATGATCTTGAATCACATGAGATAGATGATGGTTATTCCACTTAAAAGATGTTTCTGAATCGGTAATACTATCTTGGAGGTATGCATAGAGACTAGCTTATTTGTTGGTACGTTGAAATATATATAATGATTTCAATAAGAACTGAAATGATGATTACAGTGGTATCCTGCGCTTCTTGTAGTTTTGAAAAACCATTGGTGATGATTTTCATAACATCCTCAAGGCTGAGATCCTGAAGAAGGAGCGTAACTTTCTGGACAATCTGGAGAAAGCTGGGACTTTGAGGACAATGGCGACGCTCTGGAGAATCCCTGGTAGCAGCAGACGGACGTGCTGACTGCGAAGGTGAAACAAGCATAGTTCCTTTAGTCAATGGGATTGAAGCAGCAGTATTTTCTTGGCTGGTGGTAGATGGAATGTAAGTAGCTTTGCACTTCTTAAAGGCTTGGCAGTCAAAGTAATTTGCTGGATGATCTTAGTTGCAATTTGCACACCTGGCAGGCATAGTGTGTGTTATTTTATCACAGTCGGTGGACAAGTGGGCTCCGGCACACTTGGCACATCTGAGTTTCATGTAGCATGTGAACTGAGTGTGGTTGAAACGATAACAATGGAAGTATTGCACCAGTTTACTTGATCGGTACATTTCTATTGAAATTCGGTAGTAGCAAAGATATTCTAATTGAAGTAGTTCTTGAATATTAAAAGTTCGCTGTAATGTAACCAAGAACAGCGGCAGGTAGTGTCAGTGGTGACTGGATGGTCACGACGGTACAGTTGCGTAACTGAGGTCACTAGAAAATTTCTGTCTCCAAGATATTGTTGAATATTCTCCATGGCAGTGTCCGGAGGTAATTTTCTGGTAACGATCTTATGTGGTCGGTCCTTTTTAGGCACAAGCAATATCATAGTCGGCCTGAGGAGCAGCTTGATAGAAGATGCATTCAGTATTATGACGAAGTTTGGGTGGATTAGCTCAGGTAGCTGAGAGAGAACTGGTAAAGGCGTACTTATTTTCAATGTCGTAAATGAAGAGTGCCGGAGGCTTGTCACCATTATTTTTCTTGTCATCGGTTGACTGTTTGCTGGTGGCCAGGGCCGCATCGGGAACTGTTGATTTCAGTAACTGAAAACGATTGTTGGTTTCAATCCCAGTTGGAGGAGCAATGAATCGTGATTTGACAGGATTCTTCTGCTCGGAGAAATCTTCAGTATCCATTGGTTGTTGATCAGACTGAAGTGAGAACCGAAACTGGGAAAGAGCTGTAGGTTACTTCCCACATTCTCATCATCTCGTAAAAGTAAGACTTCCATTTCGTAAGTAACGCTTATTTACACTACGCGGTTAACAAAATACAAATGAGCAATATTGTGACAAAATCACATTTAAAAGATTCGATTAGCATTATTAAAAATTCATTCTCTGCACATTAATATAAAATATACAGAGTTTACTAAATCCATAACAGGGATATAACTCTGCTCCTAGTGCACAGAAATCTTTGAACTAAAAAAAAATGTTAATACCAAAGGGCATCTGCGGAATCACGTGGTGATGCTTCTGAAATTAGGATCGTCTCGGAAACGTCTCTACATGGGGGGGGGGCATATCCCATTTAGTATTTTACTTTAGTTTGTAACTATTATTTGCTATTCTTTTTTAGTTACTTCATCCAAAAGTCCCGAAAACTCTCTACACCCTGTTAATTTCGACCACCAATTAGGTCTTCGCTATGAGCGATCGAAAAGTGTTTCCTCTAAAAGTTGTTCACAGTTTAGCGATTGTTTCAATGAGAGCAAAATCAACTCCAGTTCCCATTTAAAATTTTGAAATCCCTCCCCTGTACAGGTATTCCCGAGACGCCCCTGATTTCAGAAGAATCACCACGTGATTCCGCACATGCACTTTGGTATAAACATATTTTGTTTCAAAGATTTCTGTGTACTAGGAGCTGAGTTATGACCCTGTTACGTATTTCGTGAACCACCCTGTATATCGCAGAAATCAAAAGTTTCAAAGTAAAAAACCTGTTTTTTTTTATCACATTTCCTTAAATTGAAGCTTATACGCGAACAAACGTCTAAGTAACAAATTGGTTGTATTGAGAAAAACGGGAAAAAAGTTGAAACTTGTCCGCAGAGCGGTGTGGCGCTGAATGTATGTCACTTAGACTTTTGTTCCATCAATCCAACAAACTATTTTAAACAGCTACTTTTTCTCAGCAGTGATAGCAGTAACTGCTATTTTAAAATATATGTTAAAATAACAGTTTAGGAAAAAGCTTTCTAAATGGGGGTTATTTGTTTCCAAGGTAAAAAAAAAACTTCGTAAAAGCACTATTTTTGAATAATTTAATATTCTGAAGGTTGTTATCTCAATAGCAGAGTGATAGACTCGGTACAATTGTTCATATTATAACTATCGGAAAACTATTGCATGTAATTATCGGAGCTTTTAGAGATTCAGTTTCATATTCCCTTCGCTAATAATTAGTACAAATATGATTAAAAGTTAATAGTTAGTTGAAATTCCTTCGGCTATAAATGGGAACTAATTTACAGTACAAACAAGCAGACCAATTAAAGCACGTAGTACGTAATAATTGCTTCGGATTAAATTCATTTATGAGCTTCCGGTATCTTTGCCTCAGGTCGGGATAAGTTAGGTAGAAGATAAGGAAAGTATCAGGCAGAGGCTTGTTTACCGTAGCATCAGTGTTCGATTTGCACAGTTTCCAGAGAGGGAGAAGAATTAGTGAGATATGTATTATACGGTATTTTGGGATCTTCCATATACTAGACTAGATGTATATATCTGTCAACAGAACCAGGGAAGATTTGGGCAGAGAGGGGGAATTGCCAACCATCTTCTGAGTAACATCCCTGGTGAATCTGAAGGAGATGGGCCCTGGAAAACTTCGGCCGCGGGCTTCGAATATTTTATTTATGACCTTCAGGTATCTAAGGCCGAGATAGGGAAGGGGAGAAATGCAAAAATTTGTCAGCCAGGGTATGTTGAAGGTACCATCCGGCATTGTCCTCGTGTGACAGGTAAACTCCTGAAAATTTCAGTCAGGACGATCGGTCGATAGGATTGAACCTATACGATCTCCTAAATACTAAGACAACACTGTTTCACTGAGCTGCGGACTTCAAACACATGACCAATCCAAAGGCCGCAATTTTACCGCCACATACAGAATATTATTATATGGTATAATGAAACGAAACATTGGGAAAGTACTGTTCTGTTTGTTTCTGCTGGTAATGGACAGACAAAGAAAATGACGACTCGTGCGTAAGGGCTCATTTTCAAGCCCGCTTGCGTTGCTTGCGATTTGGGTGAATAGCCAATTGAAAAACGTGTTACAACACATAATAAATATACACCGTGAAGCACCACGTGTTTCAATTGGCTATTCACCCTAATCGCAAGCAACGCAAGCGGGCTGGAAAATGAGCCCTAAATTTGTTATTTTATACCTTTGAGGAGGAGGGGGATTTGGGGAACTTTTTTCTTAATGTTCATCTGCTAGTACTCTGTTAATGGGGTACTAATTAGCTTTACCCTAATTATTTCCAGTTTTATGTTTTGGGGATTTTATTTACTGGGTCAGTATTTCCACATATTTTGATCGCTCTCCGCAGACAGGACTGATTTTTTTTTAATAAATACCTCAAAAATGTATTGAGTTCAAGTGGTCAAAATTTGTGTGCGCACATACTTGGGCAGATTAACTAACCATTACGGAAGAAAAATATAATGATAATCTGCCCCATCAGTGTGTTTGCGTCTCACATTTGGTTAAAGAATGTTTCTAACTAGTACTTATTGCTCCATCTCTTGGATTGAGTTTCACGTGGTCAGCACATGCTGACATCTGCTGTTGGAACAAAGAATCACTTGTTCAATGTGAAAGTTGATACTCAAGGTAGTTGGTTGATACTAACGTTCACTACGTTTGGAAGAACTGACTGGTGGTATACCAGTTACAGACCTGATAAGATATGTTTTGAATTCTTTCTAACTTAAGACTTATTGAGGAGTGACCGCCGATATTTTTTTTAGAAATTAATATCTACACGTAACTGAATAGTACACATAATTGTGGTTAGTAATGAAAGGATGCAATAATACGAGAAGTTTCAGTTTCAATGCAAGAGGTTTGGGGATTGGGGGGGGGGGTATTTAGAGGCATAACGATTTTCTAAATGCATTTGATTTTGTTTAGTGATAGTGACAATCGGCAAGGTGAACCGGTGGTAGTTTGTCATTTTCCTGCATTGGATGAAAATGACGTCGGAACGGGCGTAAGCCATAGTGCTGTAAACGGCTGACAAATCTAATTTTATTATTATTATTATTATGCAGTTGAAGTTCTGAGAATGTGACCTACAGATTAACGTAGACACATATATCTCCATCAGGTATCGAGCCCGGGAACGCTAATGGGATATGGGGACATGGGACAGTATTAAAGGCATGGGAGTAAATGCGACAGTTAGACTTTAAAATTCATTTTACGAGAAATCACCTTTCTTATACATCTATAATGCCTGCAACTATAATTTAAAGAATTAAAATTAAATATTTAATATAAGTGAGTAGTATTTTAAAAACAAGTGCTACAGTACTTATTAACTTTCTATTACCTTTATATATGTATCAGTATTTAGCAATATTATACTGAGTAAATAATATAAAAGCAATATGCATTTAATAAGAATGCATGTTTAAAATTTCAATCTCGATTTAAAACTGTTGTCTCCAAGATTTAAAATCTTTACTTATTGAGTGCTAATTCAAAAGAAAATTAACATTTCTTTGTTCACATAAAACACATATCAACATGCACGGCAGTGCATGAGCCAAGTTCTTCACGTCAGAAAACGTTAGCACTGCCAGAAGCATGTTATACAGGAACAAGAGTTTATGGCAAAATCGACGATTTGGGGGCCCCGTAAGAAAAAAGATGTTAAAGATAGGAATATGAGCTTTTGCCGTTAAGGAGATATGGTAAATATGTGCAGATGTACAAAATTTCATATTCGTATCTCAAACTATGTTCTAGTTGTGGACCCCTGAAATTGCACATTTTAGGCTAACTGACTCACTCACTCACTCACTCACTCACTGACTGACTGACTGACTGACTGACTGACTCACTCATCATATTGTTTAGGGTGTTTGGAGTAAGCTAGAAACATGAAATTTGGTATGAAGGTAGAGGATGATAAGTAGATACAGGAAAAATTCCGACATTTTGAAAAGGTCGCCATCTTGGATTCAAAATGGCCGCCAAACCTAAAATTTCAAAGAATACACAGCCTAAACGGCTAAAGATAGAACAGTCAAATTTGGTATGAAACTACATCATTGATAGAAAATTAAGAAAACTTTTTAAAAATTTGAAAAAGTCGCCAACTTGAATTCAAAATGGCCGCCAACCCTAAACCTTTAAAGAATATACAGCCTAAACGGCTGCCGCTAGAATAATGAAATTTAGTTTGACAGTACAACATTATTTGTAGATTATGAAAATATTACAAAATATCTCTAAAGACGCCATCTTGGATCCAAAATGGCGGGCGTCATAAATCCATTTTCCAACTGCTTGAGCCAGAGATACGAAATTTGGCATAATGATGTATTATCAAGAG